>WOGZ01000031.1:0-203602 GCA_009733775.1 Alectoria sarmentosa
CACCCCCCCCCCCCCCCCCCTCCCGCTCGATATCCAGCCTCTTTCACGACTGCCGATAAGGCTATTGCGGCGTCCCCCTATACTCGGGCCTCACGAAATCCGCAAACGTCTTTGGTTCCTCATAATTGTGTGCGCCGTCGCTATGCTCTTCGCCGTGTCCGTGGTGGGCATGCGGGTCGTCGGGCGGGCCGATGTATTCCATGCGGTAGACGCCCCCGCATTCGGGGCAGCGTTCGACGGGGCGGTTGCGCGACATCTGTTGTTTGCGGGGGTGAGGAGGTCAGCGTGCAGCTTCGGTGTGGGAGGCTGTGAGTAGGATGGATGGAGAAGGGGGTGAATGAATGAATGGTGGGGTAGTGCGATGTTGCCTCAGGCAGAAGAGGTAGGGCTGCAGGCTGTGTGACATGAGAGTGGTGAGAATGGAGGGGGGGGGGATTTAACACGTACGTTGAGCCAGAGTACGACGTGACTGTCGGCTGGGTAGCCCGTGCACCCGGCAAATTGTTCGTCACCGGCCGAGTTAACAATGATGGGGTCCTCGAGGGTGCCTGTAGTTTCATCATCGGCGCATTAGCCTCCATTCATTCGTTATTCGTCACCCTGTGCCATGCAACGCAAGAAGCTAAATTCGTAATGCCGCGCGAAGTGGAGTGTCGTCCGCCATCGTCCCCTTTTTTTCAACACCCCCAACAATCCCCGCTCTCTCTCAGCTCTTGCCCTATCATGTTTCTTATTCTCCACTGCCTTAGTTCCCTCTCAGTCTTCGTGCCTTCCTCTCTCCATGTCATTCTGAACACGCACCAACCGCCGCCCGCACACCCTCTCCAAGTCTTCGTACCACACTCGCACAAAGTAGTCCCGAGGAGTGCAGAATCATCTACGATAACAAAGGCTTTCGTAGCAGTAGAAGAGATTTCTGTACCTTTCCGACTCGCATCCAACGGCTTCATGTCGAAGACGTCGACCCCCTGCATTTTGCCGAGGATTTCGAACCGCTCGAGGCCGGTGGATTGGTCGAGGTCGGTGGGGATGGTGCCCGGTTCGGCGCCCGGGGGGAGCAGGTCTTCTTCCGTTCTGATATCTGCGTGCAGCGAGTAGCCGTCAGCCGTGGGACGATATTGCAGGGGAGGCGTGGGTGGCTATAGGGAGCGTCACGGCCAAGACGGAGTGAGGGCAGGAGCGAGGGCAATTGGAGGAATGGCGGGGGCAACGTACCTTCAAAAGCAACCATCTTCTTATCCGGCTCTCCAGGCTTTGGATCTCCTTGTCCCCCTGCACCTATATCGTCCAAATGTATCAGTACAAATTCTCGGTTGTGTTGTCACTGGCGCGAAGCTTACAGCGCGCAGCTGAAGTTGTGAATGCACGAGGTGCGACGGGTACAATAGGCTTGAAGGCTGCCCGCTGTCCCAGAGCGAGAACGGAGCGTCTGAGCAGCATTGTCAGTGCTGGACTGGAGGACGGACTGGAGGGACTGTGTTTGAGAAGAGAGCTTGGAGCTTGCTTGGCGATTAATGACGCTAGGGTGGTCTTGGCAAATGTCTTGGCGTTTGTGGACGATTGTATGGAGAGGTAAGGTAGCCGAAGAGGCCTTGAGCCTGTTCCAATTGTAGAGCAAATAGGCAAAGGAGCAAGGTCACGATTTCTTTAAACGGGACATGACAATGCGGATAGACAGTCTGTTGATTTGCTATGCTACCTGACCACATTTTGCTTTCTCCCCTTCACAAGCTTCTTCTTCCACCAACATCGACCCATCAGTCTCTTCACCCCCTAGGATTGGCTGAGCGTCTGAAGATGCTCACATCCATAATTGCCGTGTTGAGAAAGGCCCAGCAAGTATTGCATGCCGGTATCTCATCTTGTCAATCCACCTTGACCTCGCCAACGACATGCTGCCTTCGTGCCTCTTTGTCTGGCACGGAGCCGTGTCGATCAAAGACACACATCTGTATATGCCGCTGTATCGGCCGAAGTGGTCACCCAAGACCAGCCCAGATAAGGAAGTAGGGATTCAAGAAAACAATGAATGTGTTCAACCATCACCCTCCCCTCGAAAGAAAACATTCCAAAAAGACCAACCACGAATCTATCTTCTCGACCCTCTGCTCGTGCCAGTAGTAGCGTACTTTCTCGGTTCAATCGTCTGATACCTAGGCTTCGCCTCCACGTATCTTGGCTTGCTCTCATGATACGCAGCAGGCTTAAGCTCTTGCCTTCTTGGTCTCCTCGCCTCGGGCTCTTCCTCGCTCTCACTCTCACTCTCAGAATCAATGGAACTGCAGGCAGATGAGCTGTCGTCAGAATATCCGCAACGTTTACCACCGCAGTCAATCTTGACGCGGCCACCGCCACGGGTGAGGCCGTAGCGTTGGCATTTACATTGCGAATCTGAGGAGCTTGAATTGCTGAGACTCGACAGTGACGATGGCGACGAGCGGTCTGAGCTGCGTGACGACAGGCTTGATCCAACGGATGAGGGTGGAGAGACATTGCGCATCTTGTAGAGTGAAGACTTCTCGAGGTGTTCGGCCAAATCGTCGACGCCGGGAGAAGCTGAATAGTCTGCCTCGCGTACGCGACGGGATTCGTACGGCTTAGTTGGCTTGGGATGCATAATCTTCGAGGGAGAGAGGGCGCGGCCTGTGTGCGGTGCGTGGGTGGAGCCACGTTTGCTGAGAGTGGAGACGGGAGCGGCAGACGAGGAGAGGGAGGCGGAGCCTGATTTGGAAACGTCGAGGATGTTGAGGTTGCGGCCGGTACTGGGCTCGACTTGAGAGCGGGCTGATTTATCGTAGGTGGGCTTATAGCCGTCTTCGATGTACTGTCGATGATTGTTAGTCGATGTCGTTGTTGATACAGGTAGGATTTTATGGGAGATGGGTAAGCATGACTTACGTAGTACCAGTACCTGCTCCCAGGCTTGAGCGTCTTCTCGGAGAAGCGAAACGTGCCCTTCCATCTGCCGGATCCTTGGCTCGTGAGGGGAAGCTGGCCCTTGTAGCCGTCCCATGTACCGACGAGATGGGCGGTCTTGACTTTGGAGCTGGTGGTAAAGGTGAAGGATAGTTGAGACATTATTGTTGTTTTTTGCTGATTAATGATTGTATTGTTTGTGATTGGTGTAAAAAAGGTAAGGTATAAAAAGGGTTACTCGTCGATGGTTGTTGATCGGTATCGGCGAGGACGGTGAAAAGAAGTATAAGAGTCAAGGAGCAGGTCTATTGGCGTAGGATCGATGTTGGACCTGGCTGAGTGCGTGTTGTTGCTGCTATTACAAGGCTACCAGAGCGCTTGTTGGAGGAATTGAAGCAGACGCTTCGACTGTTGGGATTGAAAATAGAAGGGGATAAGATTAAGAGCAAGTGCTATATCGAATGCCAACAAAAAAAAAAGGGCAAGTGCTGGCAACTCGAAAGCGCGAGCGAGCAAGACACAGTTGAGCTATGCAAAGACAATTGTCGACCGGCGACAATGTACAATGTTGATAGTAATGTAGATTAAAAAAAGGACCGCGTGTAAGTATGTTTGAAGAAGCGACTATTATTGAGGGCGAGACGAAGAGCACAGCTCTATTTTTCGCAAAGGACGCAGAAAATTACTAAGGATAGCTCAAGGAAATTGAAGGCTTGCTGGAGAAGGAAAGGAAGAAAGAGGAAGGGAGAGAGAGAGGGAGAGATGGGCGCTTCTTATCCTTTGGCAGACCTCATGGCCGCATTGAAGACGGAGTACGATTGGTGGCATTGGCACTCAACTTTCGGAGCATGATGACATGCATAGCTTTAGTCTCAATCAAGTCTAATAAGTCTAAGTACTGAAGCAAGTCTCGCTCTACCATGTTGATGGTCATTTTCGAAGCTCGTTCGTCGGCGCTTACAGCTCCAAGATAGTCCTGATTTCGGCTTGTTTGTATGGAGGAATTGAAGGAATTGCCAAGTCCAAGCCGATCCCCTCAATCTTCGGGTAGAAAATAGCAGAAAATAGAAACCAAATTTACGCCTGGCTGACTAATAAGGGAGCTAGAGAGATCAAGAGGTCCAGAGGGAAAGAGTATGCGGTCTCCAGGGTGTGATAGGCTTACCTCCGGGGCACCAAAGGCGACTAAAGGCCGCTAAAGGCACCGAGCGGGGTCACCCATAAACACTCCCCCAATCACTGCCAACATTTGGCAGGATCCCTTAGCGTCAGCGTCTACATGCATGAGGCACACCACCTGTCCATGATGATTTTGCACTTTTCCCTTCCCTCTCCCTCTTCACCCGGCCCTTGCATGCTCGCTCTGTCTGTCCACATGAACCCTCGCTTTGATTGCTTCTATCCTACCTTTTTCGCTCTAGTCGTACAAATCGCTCAAGGCAGACTGAAGCATGCAGAGGAGATCCCTCTTCATCCCTGCCTTTTGCTCCGTCCTTGCATGCCATCATGCACCTTGAGATCATCCCATCTTTCCAGCGCCATCGCAATGTTCGCAAAGATCCTCTTCATCAAACCCGCCGAGATGGATTCAAAAGGAAAAAGTGCCTATCACGCGTCCTGATAGGCCCCTCGAAACGAAATAGACATTAGATGTGATAGCGAATTCTTGGAGCCTTGTAGCCTGGTCCATAGTACCTTTCGACACAAGGCTACCTACCGCACACTCACTCCCGAGCGCTTCGTGTACAGTCTGGTTGCAATGTTCATGGAAGCTAGCTCTTGGAAGAGTAGTTTGGCTGCGTATGGGATGTGGATCTGGGAGATCTTCGTTTTGTTGTGACAAGGGCGGCACTCGAAGGAGTTCTTCTTGAGGTTGCTAGTCTTTCTATTAGCTCAAATCCCTACATTCGAACCAACGTGCGTTGCCGTATGGGGTAAAGCACGTGTTCGAGGCCAAGGCAGCAGAAGGTAGGAAATGGGCCACTCACGCAACCGGTGTCATCAACCCACAAATGTCACATATGTGCACTCGAAAGGCATCAGACACTTCGAATAGCCGCTCTTTCAAGAACGCACTGGCACCATGGGCGATCATGCAATCGCGCTCCATTTCCCCAAAACGGAGACCCCCGTCCCGAGCTCGCCCCTCCACAGGCTGTCTGGTCAGTATCTGCACCGGTCCCCGAGCTCGAGCATGGATCTTGTCGTCCACCATGTGCCGCAAGCGCTGGTAGTATGTTGGCCCTAGAAAGACTTGCGTAACCAACTTGCGTCCAGTGTGGCCATTGTACATGACCTCAAAACCTCGAGACTGATAGCCATGCTCGCGAAGCAGCCTCGAGACCGAGTCGACAGTCACCTCGGTGAACGGAGTAGCATCTCCTTCAAAGCCTCGAAGGGAGGAGACTTTACTCAATAGACACTCAATCAAATGAGCAATCGTCATCCGAGACGGAATGGCATGTGGGTTGATGATGAGATCTGGCACCATACCCTCACTGGTAAATGGCATGTCTTCCTGGCGGTAAGTGATGCCAATCGTTCCTTTCTGACCGTGCCGCGATGCAAACTTATCTCCGATCTGGGGGATCTTAGTAGTTCGCATCCGAACTTTAACGAATCGCAAGCCCTCTGCGTTGGTGGACAGTAGAACTTGATCGACAATGCCGTTCTCAGTGCTTCGCAACGGCGTGGAAGTATCTCGCTTGACATGCAGCTTCGTTCGCTGGCCGAGCTCCTCAGCGTCTGGCGCAATGGGTGCAGTCTTGCCAATGATAATGTCTTCTCCAGATACTCGGACACCAGGCGCAACAAGTCCATCATCATCCAGCTTGTCGTATGTGCCATGCTTGAGCTTCAAGGTATCGCTTCGCATTGGCTTCTCAAACTGCTCAACAACTGACATACCAATCCGCTTCTCTTGATCGGTGTATGCACGGTAGAAAAGACTTCGGAAAAGACCACGATCGATACTGCTCTGATTCATGATAACAGAATCTTCTTGGTTGTAGCCTGAGTAGCAAGCAATAGCCACAATAGCATTCTGGCCTGCAGGTAGCTCTCTGAATTTGAGGAACTCCATCGATCTCGTTGTAGCAAGAGGCTTTTGTGGATAGTAGAGAATGTTGGCCATAGTATCCATGCGCTGCTCATAATTCGTGAGGAAGACTCCCATAGCCTGCTTACCCATAGCAGATTGGTATGTATTTCTAGGAGACTAAATATTGCGTCAGTATCGTACCCAATCATCCCAGTATTCAAGCTGACCTGATTATGATCTGGGAAGGGGATAATGCTTGCACATATTCCCAGTATCATGCTTGGATGAATTTCGCAGTGTGTCCATGTATGTGCTGTTGGATTCATAGGCGCCTTAACCCGCTTATTGAGTTCATCTGGATTTGCTTCCGGCATTGCATAACCTGCTTGTAGCTGACGTGAAATCTCCAAGTCTTCAGGTGTCATGACGATCATGATGGTCTCCTCTTCTTCGGCATCCACATACTCCACGACTCCCTCCTTGACCAATCCCTGCCACCCCATCTCCGCCAATTGTCTGACATCAGGTTCTGTAGAAGCCCAAACTTCTCTGTCCGCCTCGAGCTTCTGAACGTGCTCTTTTGTCAAAACCAAATTACCCCGATTGCTACTCCTGGGATCGTTGTCGATAACAAACAGCGGTCTGCAGACTCTTCCTGCGTCGGTGAAGACCTTGAATTCCCGATCTCTTATGTCACGGATCAAGCTGACTTCATGAGAGATCAAGCCTTTTCGCCGAAGATTCTGTACAGTGCCCACAAGGTGCGCAGGGTCTCGGTGAACGCCGACCCAGACGCCATTGACAAAGATCTTCGTAGCGTTTGGCGAGTTCAGGGGCTCATATTCTTCTAGCACCTCCATGTTCCTTTGAATCATGAAATCAACTATAGGATTGCTTGGTGTACCGACTGTGATATAGCACATGAGGGCCAGATTCTTCACCAAACCACAAGCCTGGCCTTCAGGAGTTTCAGCGGGGCAGACCAGGCCCCAGTGGGTATTGTGTAATTGACGTGGTTTAGCAATCTTGCCGTCGCGTCCGATAGGTGTATTCGTTCGTCGAAGATGTGACAATGTGGAGGCGAACGTGTAGCGATTGAGCACTTGGGAGACACCGGCTTTTACAGAGGCCGCCTTCTTTTGGTCTCCCCAGTTGCCAGTAGCGAGTGAATACCTCAGACCGTTGGTCAAGTGAGTGGACTTGACAGCTAGCGTCATGTTGAACTCTTTGTTGTTCTCCACGCATTTTTGTAGATATTTGTAGACATCCTTCGTCAACTTGTTGAAAGTCCCGCGGAACAGGCTTGCAAGCAGAGGACCAGCCAGATCGAGCCGCTTTTTGCCAAAGTGATCTCGATCGTCAACCTCTCTTCGGCCAAGTGCGCATTGTAGCAAACGGTGAACCATGTAGCCAAGGAAGAACGCTTTTCGCGTCTCACTACCTTCAACCTGCGATATATGTGGTAGGAGCTCCTTCTGCATGATGTCCCGCGCGTATTTGATACGCTTATCGCGAGTGACTCCTTGAGAATTGCCTCGTTTGCCAATGAAATCGAGAGCGACTTCGCGATCCTGTATGACAAAAGCCTCCTCAATGCAGGGTTTCAGCATTTCCAGCATCTGTGTATCCTTGCGGTCGTAGCAGATGTGGTTGAGTATGTCTTCGTCGGAGACAACTCCTAGGGCTCTGAAAACTATGGCTATCGGAATCTCGGTCTTGATATAAGGTAGGGTGCATTTGATGGTCTGGCCAAAGCCGCCTTTGGAGCCCTCGCCTTTCTCGTACAGCTTCATCTGCATGCTTGAGATGAGTCTTGAGCCCTTCTCGACAGCGCTTCGGATCTCAGCAACGTATGGTGTATTACTTTGAGTCTTCTTAAAGACCTGTACGATATTGGCCGCGCTCCTCTCCTGTGCGATGAGGACCTTTTCGCTACCATTTATCACAAAGTATCCTCCTTGGTCATAGGGGCACTCGCTATAGGCATACAGCGCTTCTTCTGGCATGTCTTTCAGGACACAATATTTGGACTTTAGCATGATTGGTAGCTTCCCAATGAAGACCTTGATGGGTTCAGGATCGGGCTCTCCATCCTCGTTCTCCCATTGCAGATATGTGCCGCCAGTGGGTTTTTGGATGAAGTCGCCTTCTAGGCCAGCAATCTCTTCGTCACTAGGTTCCAATATTGGCCTTTCCCGCGCTATCGACTTCTTCATGGTCATCTCCAGGTACAGAGGGCTCGAGTACGTAAGACCACGGTCGCGCGCTTCGAATGGAAATAGCGTCATGGTGCTACCGTCGGACTCGGTGATCGCGGGTCGCGAGAGCAGGACAGTGCCGAACTTGATCTCGTACCTCCTGAGCACTGGAGCCTCAGGCTCATCTTCTGACTGTGGCAGGTTTTGATCGAGTGTGAGGAGCGAATTTTCAGATATCAGCTCCTGCATCGTAGTGGAGACGAACTCATCGAAAGAGTCCAGCTGCTGCGATACCAGGCCCTTGGTGTCAAAGAAGGATGAAACGACCTGCCAGCAGTCCTCGGCTGTGATCCCCTCCTCTTCCTCCTCGAGGTATGCATCATCATAGGTCTCATCGTATGTAGACATGATCGCGAGTCTCGATGTCTGAATCTGCGGGATTCCTCAAGGTCTTGTCAGTCGAACTGAGACTTCAGAAGCCACAGGGGCAAAGATGTTTGAGCTGCCCGCCGCCGCAGCGCAAGTCTCAGGCTTTCTTCACCCTGGCCAGCATTAAAAGAAGGTAGTGGGAAGGTCGTTCCTTCACCGCTGTGGAAGACAAAGATGAAAAGAAGGTGAGGATTTGAGAGCCTGGGAGCGCTGTTGACGGCTGAAGTGAAGGGAAATTCCAGAGACTGCGGTCTTTGAGCCGCATACTCTATCCTTAGCGCGAATCCAGAAAGCCTTGGCATTCGCGGCTCGGCATAACCTCCTCCTTGAATCCCTGCTGACTTACTGGCAGAGGCGCTTTTTGAGTACCCTCATGTATAGCTTGACCTCACACACAGACAGTCAGCTAGAAAGACAGCCAACTTAGCTGCTTCAAAAGCACACAATCTAGCTCTGTGATATGAAAAGGACTCCATACTCTAAAAGAGTGATTGGAACGGCACCTGCCGGATGGAGGCTAGGCATGTCTCCAACTCCAAGATTTCTAATCCTGAGCGGTTAAAAACGGCAAGATGACTTGGATTCAAATCTTTCAATTGTGTGATCGCAGACTTTGGCTTGTTCTCCTGTTCCATGGATCAGCCAGTGTGCAAGGTTGGAGAGGCGCGAGAAGAATCTACAGCATACCTATCAAATGGTCAAAGAACAGAAAGTCCGGAAGCTGCCCGTCCAACAGCTGCTCATCCTGTCCATATGCCGTTTTGCTGAGCCTATTTCATTAACCTCAGTCTGTATGCGCGTCCCCGAGCAACATTCCTATTTCATACCATGGCCTGAGACACTAAATGTGTCTGGAGCAAACATCCGTTGCGCTCCTTTGAGCTGTCTCCTCTGTAGCAGAGAAAGAAGACTAACTTTAAAATCTTTGTAGTTCCCTATCTCCCAGAGATGATAGAGAGCTTCGACATACCCAGGAGTGAGGTGTCAAAATGGGCGGGGGTGACATCAGCAGTCTATTCTTTGAGTCAAGCTGTCACAAGTATCGCCTGGGGTCGTGCATCAGACAGCTTTGGCAGGAAGCCTGTCATACTGACCGCCATGATATGTATCATGAGCACTAGTCTTCTCTTCGGCTTCTCTCGATCTCTCGTGTGGGCTATTGTCGCTAGGTCACTGGCTGGAGCTAGTTGCGGAAACGTGGGTATCATCAGAACCATGGTTGCAGAGATGGTACCTTATAAAGAGCTACAACCCAGCGCGTTCTCCGTTATGCCATTAGTCTGGACGATTGGAAGTATCTTTGGTCCTGCTTTTGGGGGGGCACTAGCGAACCCCACGATGAAATATCCAGGGGTGTTTGGTCAGAGTGGACTCTTCAAATCATACCCATTTGCATTGCCAAATCTTGTGGGAGCCGCTTTTTTCCTTGTTGGACTCGCAGTTGGAACACTATTTCTAAAAGAGACATTGGAGACTAGGAAAGATCGACAAGACTACGGACTCATATTAGGCAAACTCCTATTACAACCATTCACACGCAAGAAGCTTGGGCCAGAATGGTCCCTTGAAGAGGAAGAATCGGCCTCATTATTGAAGCACTCGCGGAACCTTTCGAGGACTCCGCTCGAAACTCACATCGACGCTCAGGAAAACCGCAAGGCCGTCCCTGTAGTAGCGCCTCCGACCTACCGAGAAGTATTCTCCCGACAATCCAACTTAAACCTCCTAGCCTACAGCTTGTTAGCACTTCATTCTCTCGCCTATGACCAATTACTCCCCATTTTTATGCACTACCCTCAGCAGGCAGACCGCTCCACCAATCCAAACGTTAATTTACCACTGAAGTTCACTGGCGGCTTTGGCTTGAACTCGGATCGCATCGGCCTTCTTTTCACAGTGTACGGGGTCTTTGGTATGCTCATACAATTCTTCGTTTTTCCACCGCTCGCTCGCCATTACGGGGTCCTGCCATGTCTGAAAGTCGTTACGGCTATTTTTCCAATTATCTATCTCATCACACCCTTCACGGCTCTTCTCTCCACGCCTATGAATCAACAAATTGGTATACTTGTCGTTATGTTATTCAAATGCTGGGCAGCCATCTTTGCATTTCCGTGCCTCACCATCCTCCTGACCAATAGCGCCATTTCTTTACGCATACTCGGGACCTTGAACGGTGTAGCTGTAAGCATCAGCGCCGTCGGACGTGCGGCAGGACCAGCAATAGGAGGCTATAGTTTCACAGTTGGGGTAGACAATGGCTACGGGATCCTGCCATGGTGGATTTTTGGATGTTTTGGTATTCTGGGCGCTGTCGTACCGTGGTGGCTGGTCGAAATGGAAGGCTTTGGTGGTGGTAGCGATGACAGTGATGACGACGAAAGGGGCCCCAACGAAGATTATGTCGATGGCGAATCACGTCCGGGTCGCCAGCAGACCCGATAAAGACCGAAAATTGGGGATTATAACCGCCAATTACGAACAAATCAAGGCTAGAAAAGGATAGAACAAGAGAAGGGAGAGGAATGTTGGGTAAAAAGCCCGAAGAATTGGAGTCTTAGGCACTGGATTATCTTTTCTTTTGACGTCGCTTTTGGGCATAAAACCGGAGAGGACATACTTTATACTTAATGTCACTCCAGTTGAAGAGCTCAACGACGAAGAAGGATCCTTTCTTATGTTGGTTCTTACCGATATTGTAGGGTCCCACTTCGGCTGCCACGTTCGAAATAGTGTCGCGATCGACCATCAAATCCATCAAGACGGTCTTGTCTGACTTTTAGGCACCAACAAGTGACAACATAAGACCCTCGTCTATTACCATGAACGTTGTCGACCGCTCTTTTACCTACTCCACGCCTTCATCTCTCCTCGTTTACCTTCAGGTGATATACCGTGGGCGTTTTAAAGCCAGCCTGAACTTCGTGAACGGCACGAAAAGCGTATCTCAATGGCTAACGTGCGTTCCTCCCTTAAAGAACTCCGCGCTGATGTGTGAATTAGATTACAAGAGTGGGCTAGCACGGTAGTCACAAGGTTTCCATATGGCAATTGCTATGTTGATTAAATGTGGCTTCCATAGCTGCAATGGGAGATTCATCAATTTCGCAAAGTGCTCTTATCGCCAATGACATCCTTTTCCTGCTCAACGAGTGGCGGCACTTTTCGAGGCGAAAAATGGATCATATCCTCGAGCGTAGAGGCTCATGACTGCCACAACGCATCGGTATGTGACTCCCCTTCGTACCGTGGTGGAGGCCAAACTAAAGTCGGTCGATCTCCCCTCGTGGCATGCTGGGGATCCTCTCGCAAGAGAAAGAGGCATTCTCTATCGATGGCGGTCTCACGCTCAGGGTAGAACCGTCTGTAAGCATCGAGGATCGTGCGCTGGGAGATTTCCATGACCGTAGAGACCTGCTCCAGAGTCACAGGACGGCGGACAAGGTGTGAGGCGGCGAAGATGGACACGGCTGCTTTGGACCATTGGGAGTAATCACGGAGTGCGTCCATATGGAATGAGCGCCGAGCAATCAGTAGAGCGAGTCGACATGCGGCATAGTTGAGACCGAGGCGGTAACAGGACCGCATGGTATTGCTTGCCAACCGAGTAGTGCGGTCTTGGTCGTCCAGGTCGCTCTCGTCGCTCTCGCCGTCTCCGTCGCTTCCCTCACCATCTTGTATGATTCCATGCTCGAGATAGGGTCGCGGCTGCGCGGTGAAGAACGGACGTCTGCATGCGGGGCAGGTGTTGTTGTCGTGAAGCCATGTGGCGATGCAGTGAGAGCCGACGAGATGGTCGCATGGAAGGCGGATCTGGCACTCGATGATACCGGTTTGTGACGACAGCGACCCTATCTCCTCCAGGCATATCATGCAGCGTTGGCGATCATCCGATTGGACGATGTTCTCTAATTTTAGGAGTTTGCTCAAGAATTCCTTGGCCATGTTGAAGTGCTTTGAGGAATTGGAGAGAGGTGAAAGAGTGCGGATATTGGGAAGAGTAAGACGAAATGAGAGTTTGCGACTATTTGAAAGACTGACAGAGATTCTATAAAAAAAGTGTTATGAGCGAAGAGATGTGTTGTACATCTTTCAACATTTGTGTTATACAATTCATCGATGTTGTGTAACGCGGAAATCCACCACTTTCAATACCTCCGACCAATAATAAAGTCGAAGCCAGAAAGACATACAAGTACTGTTGGTCCGAGATTGGTCTGCCATCATCGCAATTACAATGGCCAGCTCTCCGTGCACCCCCTCGCGAAACTACCTGAAGCAGGTTCAAGCCTTCCGCAAATCCTCCCCAATGGAGCAGCTGATCTTTGGGGAAATACAATCCTATACAACTCTCATACTCATGGTGTCAACCCAACACGAGGCAATGTGCCGATGATTCCAAAGCTACAAGTGCAAGAATAGGCGTCGGAGTGGCGACAAGCCCTGCCGTTGAGCCATCGGAAGTGTTGAAACATCATTGCGGGATGCCACATATATAAAGGCCGCATTCGAATTGCGCCCATGTCCGAGGCCAGTTCAAAACATGGTGGAGAACGACAGCCAAGAAAATCATCCCATCCGTACGATTGATACATTCCTGTGCAGAAAGGATGCAGTTTTTAAGACTCAGTACTTACCGCTGCTGCAAAAACGCTGGACAGAAAATGAACAAACATGCCTTCGAATATATAGACTGGTATCATTTCCCAATGCCCTCTGAATGGCATAGCTAGGAGAACCAATCATCCCTCCGTCCCACCAAAACACGGCTCACGGACCTCCCCTAACCAACAGTCTGCTGTGCCGCGATGTCGTCGTTGTAGTGCTGACCACTCTTCATTATTCCACTATTCATTATTGACGAACTGTCCCCGGTTCCTGATGACAACCAACATCACCACACAGAGAGCGGGTCATGTACGTAGACGATTCCCACACATGACTTACTCGAGGTCCGCCTGGAGCTGGAACAACTCCGATACCACCCCCTCAATAAACCGACTTTCAGACTCAGCATTGCCTCTCGCGCCTGCTGCAGGATACTGCAGACACCCCTGAACGATTTCTGCAAACTTTGCCGAGACAAGATGATCCAGCTGATGGAGATCACCCGACGCTATCTTCTGCGCTTTGCGCAGCTCGCTGACGCCTTGAGTATAATCCAATACCAAGCAGCAACCGACCTGGTATAGGAGAAGTCCCAAGCCGACAATATACCAATTCTGGCTCTCCGAGGCAACGAATCTGGCGTTGAAGTTGCCGTTGTCGCGTTTTCGGCCGAAGCCGATTTCAAGGTACAGGTCCAAAATCAGGGGATCCTTGTCGTTCCACTCCTTTTCTTCTCCGGGTTCGCCAAAGTATCGGAAGCTCGAGGGCTGGATTTCCGCGCAGCTCGACCTCACCAGACTGAGATGGAGATAGGACTTGGCGATGAGAGCTGCCAGACGGACCTTCCGATGAGACGCCATGTAAGCCTGAGTGTGACGTGTCCGGAGCAGGGCTACGAGATCTCCGATACACGCCGTCTGCTGCGCCTCGGCGTGATAGAGCCAGTGCACATCTTTCTTTCGGGACTCAACCCAAACTGTACCCCATTTGGTAAAACCCTCAATAGGAACGGTTTTGGAGAGACCCTTTGCTTGGTCCAGATGTAATGCAGATTTTTCGATCGAGGCATCAAAGCCTTTTGGACCTGGCTGGCTGGGAGTAACCGTGCGCATTGTTTCGGCGATGAAATAGGAGGCTTTGTTCTCCAACTTCTGTTGTCTTTGGAAGCTAAAATAGTATGCTTCATTGCGCAACGGCAAATCGGTCAAGTTGTCGACAACATACTGTCGATACTCACCGAAATCTTTCATGAGCTGAATACACAAATACCATGGCCCCCGCTCTCCATCGCGCGTGTTCATGTGCCTCAGGGACTCGTGCAACCTTTTCAGAGCCTGTTGGACGGCCCGCGCTTCTGTGAGCCAGGCAACATCATCTCCTGGAAGATTGACCAAGCGCTCCATGGTCATGGGCGCTTTTAGCACCAGGATGGTTTCCAGGTAGTTGTTGCTGTAGTTGAGCACCTCGATGATTCTCAGCATGGTCTTCCGGTCCTCCTTGGCCCATTGGGCTTTTTTGAAGAGAGTCGTGTCCTGGGCACGCTGCTTGGAGTCCTCCGCTTTCTGCTGACTTGCGGCGACAACTGCATCCACGCTCAGCAGGGCCGTGGCGGCTGGATGCTGAACGGCAAGCCTAGAGCGCGATGAGCCTTCGGTCGTAACAGCCTTCTTGTGCTTTTGCCCGAGTCCCAATCCACGTCGCAATCCACCCAGAGCCTTGTTAGTCTTCGACGTTTTTGGCTTGTCGGTTGCGACTGAAGAAGCGTCTGTCGCTGGCACGTCTGAAGTGGACGATGATGCAGTGACATCTCTAGTCGATTGAGGGGATTCCACAGTCGTTGATTCCGAGGTACCTACGGTATCTGAGACCTGGATGTTTGAGCCATGCTCACGTTCTTGCAGATGATTAGCCTCTTTGTGTTTAATATGCTTTTAGGTTGGAGTACCTTTCTTATCGTACTTCCCGAGCAGCTTGTTGGCTAATTTGAATTGGACCTTGATTTGTGAGAGGGTGCGGACAATGGTGCCTGTCACTTTGTGATTCTTATTATTGATATCACTCGGCCGGTCGAGCCCTTGTAGTTCCACGTCTCGGGTCTCAGACGTTTTCTCGAGGCGGCTGTATTGCATCTCGAGTGCCAATTGGATCAGGTCAAAGTCATCGCCGAACGAACGGGTGAGTTTGTAGCCATGATACAGATCGTCGCAAGCTTGGTAAAGTGGATAAAGTATACCCACAGCTGCCAGCGTAGTTGCTACTGGCTCGACCATCGCTCTCAGTGTGCCAAGGGAAGCAAAGGGGGAAGTGATGTTCACAAGGAAATTAAACGTTTTACGCAAATGGTATATATATAGCAAGGATGAATATTATACAGATACTTAAAACTGCAACAGACCTTGATATTTGTATATGGTCCCCTGGTGAAAAGAATGTCGCACAAGAGGATGAGAGGAGATCACAACGTTTGAAGCCTTGCCAGCTCAAGCTATCTAGGAGGCTTGGCTCCGAGGCTCCATCATCGACTGGAAATATACATGGTGATGGAGTTGGGTTCGGGGCGCCATGGGAAAGGGTCCTCTCAATCTATCACTCAACATAGAGATATCATGGTGAGCTGGAAATTCGACAATTGTGATATGTAAATCCAATGTTGTTCCAAAGTCTTCGGGGTGCCATTTCTAAAGGACCGATTCCACTCAATAGCTTTTACTTGAGAAGCTCTCAAAACCACGGTCTTGTGATTGTAGAATGAAGACGTGCGGAATTCCCAACCTGGTAGTCTAGCGGAGGCCAGGTGTTCGCGTCGCGCTTCCACGTGATCCCCTGCTTTCCTTTACCCTCGTATTTCATTTCCCCCGTGTTAGTAACGTTTGTGACCACCAAGCGCATTATAGACGCCCTCAATAATGATTGGTGGCCCGCGAAGAAGAGACGCTTTTTCGTCGAGGATGCTTCAGAGTCTCTGAAATGTAATTTATCCTCGATTATATCGTCACTGGAGAACGTCGACACGCTTGTCATGATTTATTGTCACAACAATGTTTTCAAGAAAGTCCATTACATTCGCATCGAAGAATCAAAATAACGACGTTTAACGTATCATGGTAAGTATGTAATAGTGCCAAGCCAGGCTACCTAGTCCCAATCGACCCGCATGGTTTGTAAGACCCTTGACAATGCAATCCTCCTCGTACCAGCAAAATGATCGTGGCAGCCCAGGTGAGGACTATTCGGCGAAGTGACAATGATGACCGCGAAGAATGGGAGATCAAAGAAGAAAATCGATGCAGACATGAAAGATGGGGAGGGAAATGGGAATACGGACCAGAGCTAGAAAATGCTGAACCTCTATCATATATCATGAACCCGTATAGAAAACAAATGAAACTCTCATACCAACCTGTGAACATATACATCCTCAGGCCTAGCGCCGATTCTGTACTCCTTGAATGCCATCAATTCGTCCTCTTTCGACTGAGCCAATTTCCAATACTGCTTCTCCTCCTTCTCCTCTCCCCTTCCCCATTCCCCTGCTCTCTCACGACCTCCCCAACCACCGCTTCATCCTCCTGTGCTCCCTGTCCCTCTTGCACCGCGCCCTCCCCCGCCTTAGACTCCTTTCTCTTCCTTCCAATCCTCATCTTCAACGGCGGCTGCCTCGCGATCCTCTCCTTCATAGTCTCGGCGCCATAGAAGCCCACCAACGTGCTCTTATCCGCCGGCTGCGTATACAACTTCTCCTCTGCCCATGCCCTCAACGCTGCTAGATACTCCTCTTCCGTAGCATGGCCGCGGTATTTGGCTGGGGTGTAGGCGGGGAGCAGGGATGCGTCGTCAGTGTCTGTAGAGTTGCGGGGCAGGCTTTGTTGATTGAGGGAGGTTTGGGGGGATCTGAAAGGGTTGGTAGGGGAGCCTCTCGGGGAGGAGTCATTGGTCGGTAGGAGAGGGGCGGATTGGAAGCGCGTGAGCGGACGGGTTGCCGCGGGTGCGTAGAATTCGGAATGGGAGTCGAAGGGGGGAGGGTCATCGATTGCGGGTGGAGGGAGGAAAGGAAGGGTATCTGTTTCTGTGGCCATTGCTGGGCAGTAGAGTGAAGCCAATTGAAATATCGGAACAGTTGATAGAAGTTCAGATATGTCTTGTCTAAGTTGTCAAACTATCAAGTTAACACGAGCAGGCAGGATCTCGCGTTGAGATGGTCATGATTTCAGGTGGCAAAAGAGTCTAGATCGCTTCTTCTTCAGCCCATGAGCGGCCAGAGATTGGGCACGAGGCATGCGACATGGAGATGATCATTTTGCGCCTTTTGACGCGGCCCGTCTGCGCCGATCATGCTCATGGTCAATTCGGGGGGCTTGCTTGATGGTTTTATGTTTTGGAGGATATTAGACATACATATAGAAGACGATGAGGTTGCTGTGTTGTTGCCATCTAAAGTAGAATTCCAAGTCAATGGTGCGGCTGAACTTCGGCAGGTTTTACCGGTCTCCATGACTTCGTTACCATGGTTACCAGAATCTGCGTCGAATTTCCTCAGACCTGGCACTTATCTCAAAGTCAGGCCCAGGTGTCTGGTTGATTGCTGGTATTAATTTTGCAGTCAAGTTAGCGGGATGAGACTGCGTTTTAGGCGAGCTGCTGCTCTTCGTACAATCAATGCTAGCGTGTTCAGTGTCGACGACATTATCACTCTTGTCGTCATCAGATTTCAGTAGCCATGTCGACTCTTTGTCTGCTTTCCCATGGTGATCATTGCTGCCGTAAGTCTGGCTAGTACCAGCAGTGACCTCTACACACCTCCAGCAGCCGTCATGTGCGCTTGCCCACTCCCAGTCATTTACCACTGAAGGAGGTGTAACGCCATGTTCTTCATCAAAGAGTTAATATTGATATCGGTAACAATCCGTGTGGTGTGGATGTGCTGTGTTGGAGTGCCAGAAGTCATGGCAGTGGAAGTGGTGTATTTCTCAAGTGGTTACCAAGAGCAGAACCCCGGAGGAGGTTGTGCCGTTCTTTGATGCCTCAATTCGAACTATTCATATCATGGCTTCTCGGGTGAATTCCCATAAGCGACGTGAAAGCAAACAATGTTGCATGCTTCAAGCCAGGAAGAGTGACGATAACGAAGTTCAAGTCTGACGCATCAATTAGAGCAGTACCAAAGAGGAGGTTTTTCCACTCTTGCATGCTTTCTCGAAAGATTCCAATCGTGAAGGATAAATTTCTTAAGGGTTGACACCCAAGATCGAAGTGAGGCCCAACGAAATTTCGCACCTCAAGGCGGTACGAGTACGTATCTTTTCGTCGCATTTGATTCGCACGGCGATCCTCTACATATGCATGCAGCATAAGGGAAGCACAACTCACGGCACAATGCATGGCTCAGCCTCAAATGCCTTAAGATTAGGACCTACAGCCTTCCCACCAGTTCTCACCATCTCGGTCCATCTCTACTACCTCTATTCTTCCTCTTCGTGCCCAAGAGTATCCAAAAGTAACGTAAACTTTCGCATTTATTCCAATGTCCTTGTCGAATCGTTCCAGCGCGCTCACTGCAACGCCGACGCTTTAGATCACGGAACAAGCCCGCATACGCGATATTGTCTTATTTACGTGGTCCTTGATGCTCATTGTTGTTTCCCTTCGCTTTGTGGCACGCCGTCTATCAAAGGCGAGTCTCTGCTATGATGACTGGCTTATAGTCCCAGCTACTGTACGTCAATTCTTGATCTCCTATCTCATCATGCATATCAACAGTCAGAAGTGAAGATCTGAATCAGGAACTATAAGCTCTTTTCCACGGTATGCTTTGCCTCTGCTATCTGGAGTGAGTGACCTAGCCATGTCCATCCTTCGGCCAACGAATAGCCTCAAGCTTACAGCTAAGCCTGTTCAACAGTAACAGAGCAAGGGCTGGGTCGGAGTGTCTACATTCTATCATCAGACCAAAAAGCCAATTTCCTCAAGGGCATGTTGATCTCTGAATTCAGCTGGGCCAGAACCATTTGCATTGTCAAAATTTTCATTCTAGCCTTTCATTGGCGCCTCTTCAACAGCAAGGGCCGGTCCTTCCGTGTTGCCATCTGGGCTTTCGCTGCCCTCACAATATGTTGCGGAATTGCTTTGGTGAGCTACAGTTCCTCTATCAATTTTCAACATTAATTCGGTACTCACCGATCAACGACCACCTCGTTGGTCGCAACATTATTTCAATGTTTCCCTTTTAAACATAAAACCTAGGAATTTGTTAGCAAAGATAGATGCCTCAACGATTCCTACTGGCTCTTGATAGGCTTTTCGATGCCTCACATCACCACCGATATAGCCTTGATCGTACTCCCAAAACTACTGACTGGAACGTACAGATGCGTCGATCACAGAAAGTTTTTCTGAGTGCCATCTTCGGCTTGGGTGGCTTGTACGTTTATTTAATCCTTTCCCCCCTTCCCCAAACATGTTGGCTGTTATCGAATAGGAAGAGATTCTCTTACTGAAATATCAACGGATTGTAGCGTCACGATCGCCGCATTTGCCCGTTTAGTTTACCAAATCAAAGTAGCCACTGAATCGGCAAAGATTGACACTAATATTACCAGTATCCTCATCTGGACAGGTATTGAGGTCAACATGTCCATAGTTTGCGGTCTGTACAAACCATTCTCCTCTGATCTCCTTACAACGTCTGTTGTCTGTGCTCAACATGAGTGCTGGAATAAGAAAAGGAAGCTAGCTAACATCAAAGCTGTTTCTGTCACCGTCAGCGTGATTTCCCTCTCTCGGTCCCATGATAACAATCATCTCCGACAACTTCAAACGACTGCGCAAACACAAGAACACGCACAGATTCATGTCAAGATTGTTCATGAATAGATTTAAATCTGGCAATGCCGTCACCTTGTCGCCACTATCCAAGAAATGAAGCTGGGACGACGGGCACCGCCCCATTCCGGGGTTGTCATCTGTGGTAGACATAGAGGCAAAGACGGCACAGGTGTGAGACGAATATGCCATGGTGATGGGTGTCGGAGGTCGAGATCATCGAGTCGGCGTTCGAGATCGGATATGAGAAGGTAGTAGCACAGATGGCTAGGACGTCAGGGCGATGGTAGAAAGCCAGAGACAGCGGTGAAAAAGTGGGCTTTTACTTCGATACGATGTAAGTGCTAATGATTCGCGGAAAAGGTTTCAATCAGACATCACGATTCATCCTAACCAGGCAAACCTTATTACACTTTATTGAACCTTCCTCTGTGAAGCCCTTCTGCCTACTTAGCGGCTTTGAGACTCGATTTCAATGTCTTTGGAAACGGCTATCAATACAATAAAACACCAAGGTTCGCAGTGCTGTCCTGATAGAGCGACACTGAAGCCCCTGTCTCAACGCATATGCTGATCCTCTCGTCGGTGATTTAGATACCAAGTTTCAGACTGTCGTCCATCATTCTCCTCCATTCAGCGATCTGAAGCGTACACAGTGCATTTGATGACTTGACTGTAGTCCCAGCCTGCAGCTCATTGCTATGGCCAAGAAACCAATGAAAGAACTCAGACCAGGTTTGCATCGACCTCGAAGCTTTTGTTGTCCTAGGACAAGTCGTATCTGTTAGCGCTTCACTTGATCTATGGCTGCCCAACTTCCCCTGTAGCTGTGTTTCAATCTACATCATGTTCTTCTATCCTCCGTGAAGTGGCAAAAGGACAAGTTCGAGTCACCGCTTCAAGTGTGCAAGTCTGAATTCTTTAAGTACACATGGAATAAACGGTATAGGGTATTTCACCTCACACGGACGTCCTCAGCTAGGACAAGCACCTTGTTCCTTGCATCTTCTAGATCCACGATTTGTATTGCCGTACCAGAGCCTTCAGTAGGCCATCCATTTTTCTTCTTACCGTCGTCCCCTACCACATTATTGAAAACAGAACTTCAGTGTCATTTGAACACCCACATCACAGCAAATTCTCGATATGTCAACACCTTTATACAAAATCCGGTTCGTGGGTAGGGCTCCGTCCTATGTAATACTTTGGTGAAGTATAAATATAAATCCAAGTTTTACCCTTCTTTCTTTGACCACTTTCTGAGCTTGATCGGAATTACAAATTCACGCAGTAGTACAACATATGCGAGTCACTTTGTCGCGCAGACACTTCCAAAATTACCTTCGAGCGTGAGCAAGTATGCAGTAGCTCTTGCCTACCAACCTTTATCGATCCCCACTGACGCGTCACAAAGTGAGGAACTAAAATTTGCAAAATGCCGGGTTAGACTGGATGATAGGCATTGAAGATGCCATTCAACAAAAGGATTCTGGTGTGTCACAGAGCGACGATGTTGAGGATGGTGAAGTGGAAGGGAAGACGCGTTACAAATTCCTGTGAATAGGATGATGATGGGCCAATCAATCGTCCTTCAAGCCCTCCAAAAGAACGCAGTGCACCAAAAGGTGAGTCTTTTATGTATCGCCACGTTCGAACTAAGCCAATCATTTCTCCAGATCGTCTCCATATTGCTAGCACCACTGAGGGAGTCGATGACGCAGCGTTTGCAAGAGGTCTCCAAAAGCAATTTGATGCGCTACTCGTTGCCGAGTGAAACCTCAGGCTGCATGAACGGCAGATTGCGTACCTGCAACAGCGATAATGACGACCTTATGTTTCTTTCTCAGAACACGACTCCTTTCGGAAGCCGTCGGGCTTCAAGCTCTAAGCCTGAATCGGTCCAGATAAAGGGGTGTACGGCAAAGGAGAAGGAGATGGTTCCTGGGAAGGAGACTCAGCGTACGGCAAAGCAAGTCACGAAGGGTGGGCGGCTCTTCGATGCAGGATGTCTCATGCTGATTTTTGTTGTAGATGCGCGCGCAGACAGAGATTCGGAGGTGGTCTTGGGAAGGAGAGACTGACCTCTTGAAAAACATCACCTTCCAGCAACTAATCATGGACGAAAATTTGGTTGTTATACTCGAAGAACTCCTGTGCTGCTGAAGAGACACGAAGGTGCTAACTATAATCGATGATGGAAAACAACTCCCAACCACCGTTCTCATCACGATAACTCAAACTCCTTTCGTGAATGTGGAGAGCTTTGGACCATTTCTGCGCTTTTTTGATCTTATATATCGATATTTTTGCTAAAAGAGATGATGAGAATATCAGTTGAACTCGAAAATATTGCGAATACTATCTTCTATGACTCAAAGCTCGTTTTCGATCCTGATAATTCTTTCAATTATCTTAAGTGAGGAATCTCAAGACGCTTTCGATCGTCTCTTCGCGATATTCTCCTAAAAATTATACCAGAATCCGAAAGTCCGACGAATCCGACGTTATTCGATGTTAAAGGAACATGCATCAAAACGCAGAGCGAATCATCTCGTCTCAACTTCCACAATATATTATTCATTATGGATTCGATTCAGAAGCTCTTGAGCAAGATTAACTTAAGCTTACGCCCCCCTAAATTTGGCATCGCATGCCCCTACGCTGCCCAGTGAAGAGAAACCCGCAAGGGATTATCCAGGGCGGGGATCCACAATACAACGGCTCACCAGGTAGATAGTCAAGCTCAACATCTTTTAAAGCGGCTCTTAGACGAATTAGCATTACATTTGGAATGCACCGGTGAAAGTCTAGCTATGAACGACCATATTCTATCGTCAGTAAGGCTTGGACTTTTACAAATGTCCGTATGCAAAAAGTTTCACATCCGCAAGGAGTTGAAGTTTGCTCAAGTGGAAGCTATGTGCGAAGACAATACGGAGAAGCTCGGCGTTCACATAGCCACTGGGATGGGAAGCTTACAGCGTACTAAGGTGATCTTAGCCGTCAGCTATGTGAAAGGAATTCCTCATTTCTATAGATAGATGTCTCTCTGGATTCCGACTCCGAATCCGAGTGCTTGCGTTTGGGAAGATTTGCAATCATTTGCTTTCCTGATCACTTTAATGCGAAACTTCTTGAAGAAATACTTACCCGAGCTTTGGGGGCAATTAACGGCAAGTGGTTTGATACTCATGGAGAGACTTGGCTGGATCTTACGTAGATTCTTCTCTTCACAAGGAGTCGCTGTTCGCTGCTATCAATGACCCTAGTGCGCCTCTTCATGCACAGCTGAATCTGGGCGAGAGACACCTCGACGTTTTCGCAGTCTTCCAGCTGCTCATGCTGCTGTGTAATGACTCTCTCAATGCTATGAGAAACACATCCCTCAGTGCAGGAGGGACAAAGGTTTGAAGAAGCGGGCGATCAACTTGCAGAGACAGCAGGGTTTGCGTTTCTACTTTACAATCGCGTGAACATCCTACCTTCGAATTTCTCGATGACTCGTGCTGAGCAGATCTACAAGGTTTTTGCATTGGATTCCACCGACGTCAACTTCCATGAGGTAAATCATCTTCTCTCTCTTGGAAATCGGCTCTGCCATATCATTCACTTTGCTTTCTCCTTTTGATTATTCGACTTCGCAAAATATTTAGAATGTCGTCACTTGTCAAGTCGAGCTTGGCACAACCGTCAAAGCAACTGTTTGAAAGGCAAGATTCACCGGCTCCCAGTAATTCTAGAACAGCCATCTTTGCACACACATGTTTGAAGCTTTGGGTAGGTCTTTAGCGAATGTTTCGAAGATGACGGAGGCACAAAGTTGGCAGCTGGCTTGCAAATATGCTACACACCCACATCCTCTGACAAATGCCGCATGTCTCTATCCAAGACCGCATGCAAGATCCACATTCGACACAAGCATGAGCTCAAGACCTACTTGCCTGTTCCAAGATTTTCGAGAAGAGTGCCCGCAATATTCGAAAAGAGTGGAGATATTGGTATCGAGTAAGAGGCCAAAAAGAGTCTCCAAGAGCGAACGTTTATTTTGACCTCGTGACCGATGGCACTCCTCCGCCTCAGGACTCATATCGTTTACGGCTTCTCAATACTATCAGCCGTGAAACATTTTTTGACAACATACATCGATGTTTGAATCTCAAACAATAATCTAGCTTCCTGGGAAATGAGCATTAGCGAGGTGAGAGGTCTCCGATCGTGTTTGGCAACAAGTATCTACGCAACAGCTACATCAAAAAAGGACGAGCAGCAAAGATCTTCTCAACGACGCGGTCGGAGTATGTCTACCTACTGGCTTTCAATTCAGTTCAGTTCTTTGGGTCAGATGGACTTGCGCAAAACTACGTGAGAGACATCAATATCACTGGACTCACACAGACAAGCACGAACGCGATTCGAGCGGACAACAGAGCCCACATTCAAAACGAGGATTACGATTTTCATCTCCCAGTCGTTGGCCGCTTACCCATACCGGGGAACTCTCTTGACGCCATCGCCAGAGCGAAGCCATGATCCAGGATTTCGATTTCGTCAACGCCCAGCTGCTCGAGACACGTGAGCTGAAAGCCTCTCACTCAAGAAAAGCCACCTTCAGCGGCACAGGGTACGAGGGAAAGCGTAGATTGACAGCATTGTGACTTACCGCTCCGTAATGAAGGTACTAAGGAAATTCATTCTCGTTGCGCGTTTGGGTATACCTCAAAGACAATAATGGTGCTTTTGGCTTTTAACTCCTGGCGGGCAACATATCACGATTCAAGGCTTGGTCAACAAACAGCCATTGCTGTGAACCACTACATGGGTAATCTGGTACGGCAAACCAGTGGTTTCTGTGCGAAGACGGCAATGCCGCGGAGATGTATCTCTCCCAACTAATGACCCACAAATGAGCAAGACATGCAAAATCAATCATGTAACGACGACATTGCTACAGCGACAAAGACACTTGTACATTTGAAACTCATACCCAATGCTGCGTCTTCCGCTAATTCGATTCTAGACACACTCACCCTTATCCACTCCCAAACCCACGGATAAGCCGAAATTGATAATAACAACTCATGTCGAGGTAGTTACTCTTCATACCGAGATGATCACAACACGCTAGCTGATATGGTCGTAGACCACTGCTTCTCAATGTTGTCAAATACGTGATCCACGATCTCAGCTGTGGACTTCATGCGACATGTCTGTTAAATCAATGCGATGCACACAGCTGTGGACCATTTGTGCTGCGAGAAATCGAGGAGCTACTAAACGTGTCGATACGTGATGATTTAGGAAATCCTTTGCGTATTCCTTTCAGAAGTTTGAGCACGATACACCAAAAGATGAAACATCGTGAAGGAAAGTGTGTTTTCAGATCTCAATCCTCAGAGAACGTAAGACATCTAATACTGAAAATACGAGAGCCAGCAGGTCAAAGACAAAGCGTAGGAAGACAGGAGACTTCTCTCAACTGTCATCTCCTTATTTCAATTCGAAATTACCAACCTACGGAAGGATGAGATGCTGCGGAGCGGCAAGGTATGACGAAGATTCATTCATCTCTCGAACGCGTACCCGAGGACTCTCAGGATGAGGAGTCAATCCAAGAATATGCCGATCCAGAAGACATCACAGTCTCTTTTTGAGATGACGACAACTCTGTCGCCCAAAGCTACCAATTCTACGTAACATTGAGGTTTGGACTGAACTACCATGATTTTGAAGGTATTCATGACGGAGCTTTGGATCACTATCTTCCTATCATTTACTATCGAGAGTATTCAGACCCAGAGGCTTTGACTCACTCGTCGGCGGTTTATTTGATGACAATTGGACTTTTGTCCGATTGGCGGATTCACCTGCTGATCCGTCACAAAACAATGTCGAGACAGATAACACCACCGTGCCATTCTTTTTGTCTACGCTGTAGGCTTTCTTTACTCATCTAGATTGACGCCATTCGTGACCAAAGACCTGGAACACCAGATCTATTGTGTCCAAAGCTCTAGACGCCAGGACTTTCACATTCATCAAACACATCGATGAACATATTAGGATACTTCTCAGAGGACCAGGATGCTCTGACCGACCTCGATGATGACGACTATCACTGCCTTAACAATCTCGTACGCTGTCGTGTTTCTGCAAAAACCCGCAAAGAGTTACCCCAACTTCGTACCCGCACCATTTATGTTTGCTCGTGTTTGCATTCAGTCAATTCATTCTCCGTGCTCATGTCTTTGTTTCGTATGCTGGTTGTCTTCGTGTCGGAAGACTTCGAGAAACTAGCGCGGAATTAGTTCGTGGTCACCATAGACGGTTCGATTCAAACAGAGCCGTTTTACCCAGACGCCTCCACGCAAATCGATTTCCCGTCGACATCACCGCCGGCAGAGCCTGTGTCTTTTGCTAAAAACTTATAAATGGGTGCTATGACTACAAAAATTGGAGCAATCATTGGCGGATACTATTACACATCCTAGCTCATGAAAGTTCATATGGAGATCAATTTAATAATTTGCAGGCCATGGCAGATCAATGTCTTGTGGTCGTGAGTTACTATGAAGCCCGTGGTATTCACTACCCAGGTCTTGCAGACTGGCGGCAGAAGCTAGAAGAAAGCCATACGAAGCTGCGAGAAGATTGGCAAACGAGGAATGATCTGAGTGATAAATACTCGAAGACAATCCGGAAACAATTCAATTTTTTTATGCTTTGGTTGAGCCATCTCCACTTTCCCTACGATTTCTTCTTGTCATCACGCTCCAAATATCACTGCAGAATTCAGGTGTCAAGCAAAACTATTCGTTGATCTCAGCAAGCTCGCTGGTAACTAGGCGGCAAGGCATTTCAAAGGCTGAGACGTCGGCACAGTCTAAGAGAGAGTCAATACCCCGCCTCAAGGGGTGATTAAGAAGAAGAGTTCAATGCGGAGACTGAATATTTGAGAATTCTCGATAGGATACAACAGTTCAATCCAAGTAACCTCAGACCGAAAGGAAACTATACTTGGGAACAGCACAATTGGAAGCGTAGGATCAAAAAGACCTTCGTCTGGTGGGTAGTCTTCCTCAACCACAAGGAGAGATCAGAGCTCGACAAATTCGTGTAGGATGCAGGCCTTGGGCGAAGTTGGTGTGAAATCTCGCACAAGTGCCATTGAGCCTTCTGCTTCGTAGCGTCTCATCTCGAGCAAGTGTTGATGCTGATTTTGCAGGCATTTGGCCTCTCAAAAAGATTCGATGACTTGAGGGATCTCCTATTCCGACATCGGCTGCCGACTTATTCCTCTCACTTACCACCATCTAAACCCAGACCAACTTTGTCTGATGTCGGTGTGCTAGGCATGACAAGGACATTCTCCTTTTACAAAGGCAGCAGCCCTACCTTATTCAGCAAAGCGTCGTCTAACAGCCCGAAAAACTTCATTGAAGCAAAGCTCGATTTTGAAGAGCGTACAAGGCCGCTAAAACCTGGAAGAAAAGGAAGGATCGTATTAAGCTGACACTGAGCAGGCTTCGCTCGAGCGATGGATCCAAGACCCCAGCAACGGGGAGAATCACTGTAGCAACAGGATTCGATCAACGTGAGTATCAAACGACACGGGCAGCTGGATCCGAACT
This sequence comes from Alectoria sarmentosa, assembly GCA_009733775.1. Lineage (NCBI taxonomy): Eukaryota > Fungi > Ascomycota > Lecanoromycetes > Lecanorales > Parmeliaceae > Alectoria > Alectoria sarmentosa. The sequence continues at coordinate 27,639 of WOGZ01000031.1, forward strand.
GAATGAAGAGAAATTCTAAGAAGTTTGAACGCTTGGGAGTTTTGCCCAACCCCGGCCATGCCACACCTCATTTTTCAAACACTCTTGTCTTTGCGCCACAGGAGATAATTCTGAGCATGGAAATTGATAATCTAAGCAGTTATGAGTTCAGCATACTGTTCAACACGAACGAGGAGCTAAGAAAGCATATGAGCTGTTCTTTTCAATCACCCATGTCTACATTTAATAAATGCAACATGGCAACACTTTTCTCCTTACCATGAAACTCAGATCCGTGGCAGCGTGATACGATACACGAGCCTCGTCGCTCTCGTAGCCTTGGTCGTTTTCCATATTTGGTCACAAGTCTTGCCAACTCCATTTGCTGTGCTCGACTACAGAAGACAAGAGTACATGCAGTACATTACCATCTACTTAGGACCTACTTTTGCGGGGTTTTCTATGTAAGAAAAAGAGAGACTCATCAGCCCAATGAGATTTTTCAAGACACGTCCAATTGTTATCAAATCTTTCTCCGCTCTGTTGACAATGTTCTTAGATTTCCTCTCTTCTTCCATCCAACACGCGTAAGATTCACAGTAAATTCAATATCTTATCAACATAACAGCTTCAAAAGCAATTGATATCGATTCTGAAATGGGAGATCTCACTGTGAGCGATCTGAGACAGGATCAACCTTTTGCCATCTTGACTTTCGACCCGACAAAATGCAATCTCGCAGACGCTGCTATCGCAACTCGACGTCGTCAACTCATAAAATATTTGAACTTCAATGTGTTCGAGTAATCAGGGATGGTTATCGTGGACACTATCGCGAATATGACTTTTTCCTTATGGAGCAATGCAGAGAAATTGAAGACGGTGGAGGGGTGGACGATGTGGTCAATTGTCTGTCGATACATATACTCACTTCGATCCCCAGAGATGGTCAGAGTCTACAAATCCTCAGCCAGTTTGCTCCGCAAGACAATAAATAAGATTTGATGGTTTCAATGTCGAAATATTTGTCAAAGTGTAATCTGTTCAAGCTCGTCTACCTCAAAGACAACAAGATTCTGGCCCTTTAACCTGGAAGGGTCGATCTGAACGTGGGAGGAGGACTTTGAGGAGTGCCTGGAGGAGCGTTTCTTCACCTCCCTTCATACTTTCCTTCGGAGAATCGCAAGTAGAGGTTTTTAATAACAAAGGGGGGGTTTTGAGTCTTATATGATTAAGGATTCAAATGCATTATTTCGTCACAGTCATTTAAAATTTTGATGAAATCGATGATTTCAAAGAATACGTTGTGTGTGCGCTTTTCATGCGTCTTCCAGCAACTGCAATGAAGATTTCCAAGCGTTTAACCAAAGCCATCCCCTGCGGCTTAGGTAAATGGGCTTTCCATCTTTTGCAGATTGTTTTCGAGAGCGAAGCGCTGGCTGATCACCTTGAGCTCGGCACCATCGTCAAGATGAACCTTCAACCTCGGATCACTCCAACGAGGAGACCGACGCGGGTGTAGCCTTCATGAAGATTCAAGACGTCTACCCTAATCACAGCAAGAGCGACACTTCAGTTCTCATTCCTGGATTTCCAATCATTCCACCAAGAATAAGATTGAGTTCCGCCTGCCGAGCAGACATCATATCAGCGTAACGATGTTCGAGCGTGACCCAGCCACAGCCCGATACGAGATAGATCGGTTGCCGAGTGAGAAGACGCGGAGAAGTACAAGAGACCCGGGCCCTGGCAGTATGTCTGTCTGAAAACATTTGCGGCCTGGTTCTGAATTAGTCTGGGACTCGAAGAGGATTTCGACAAGAAAGTTGGTCCGAAACTTCTGCGTTGAAAAATGAGCATGCTCGAACCCAACCTCGAGCATGTCGAGACCAGATCGAAAATCGATTCTCAACCAATATTAGGGACTGGAGGGCGCGCGACATCGAAATTCTGCATACCAAGTCTGGAGCCGCGGAGAAAGGAAAAGAGGACGCTTTGGACGGGAGAAAGGATAATAACGCAGGGATCTCCAAATATCCCATCCACACATCTAGCGTCTTCCAATCCGCGAAATGATGACCAAGGTTCAGTTGAGCTTCGCTCCACGTTGTCAAGCCTCGCGAAAGGAAAGACCTCCACCCCGCTCCTGACTACACTCGAGCGATATGCTTCCAACATTTCAATCTTACAAACTTCCTCAGGAGGAGCAAATGCAACGACCTCGCTTTGTTGAACGAATGATTGAATGAAAACATTGATGGAAAAGAATGATGGCAATTTCCCTGAATGTACTGCCATCGAGTTCATGAATTCCACCCAACTAGCGTTCGGTCCCATAATCTTCTTCTTATTTCTCTGTCTTCGTCCCCGACCAATCATCATCAAAATGTTTCTTCTTTACAAAGAGAATAAGAAAAAGGAAAAACTTTGAAATAAATGGCCGGATCCAAGTATGTGGTGGACTTTTCCTATCACTCCAACTTGCATACTTTCCCTCTCAAAATCTGTCATCAGCAGTTCTTCATCTCCTCAATTCCACTCATATATATCTTCTCCGGCTCCCAACACCAGCCATGGAACCATACCCTGATACCAATTCCTGCCGATCGCGGCGAAGAAATCAGAAAGCGTGTGAGAGAACGAGATAGATGGCTCCGACCAGCAAAGGGACCGCCCAACAAAGCGTGCGAGAGCAGGTACCAGTGCCCACGTAGCCACCAGGAGGGCGATAGACAGGAGGTCGAAGACCCATCCTAAGCCCGAAGACGCCCTGGAGACAGGTACGATCGTGAGCGCCTCCAGAAAGGGGCTGAGATAACAATTGGTGGGGGCGGCAAAGCGAAAAGATCACACCTCGCACTCAGGAGTTTCTCAAGCAGCCACCATCATGCTGTCAGCAAGCAACCTTTAATGGACGACAACAAATGGCTCGATTGTTGGGGGACCGATATCGCACTCCTCAATAGGGGCATCCTATCGAAGACGGCAAGATGTTCAAGAAGGACGTTTCTTTGGTACGAAGGACGCAAAAGGGAAATGGGTCGACCTTCCACAAAGACGCGTGCAAGGTTGCCCTAGACGGCGGGGCTCCAGAGAAAGCTTCTCGCCTCTTGAGGGAGAGATGAAGGAGGTCAAGGAATTGCTGTGGTCTATTATGGCCGGAGGGCCGTAGAATTATACAGCGCTATTAGTAGGAATTGGCTTCCGACTTCCGAGTCTGTCGAAATATTCAATAAAACAAATCCTCGCACTATTACAAAGAATGCCCACTACCATACTCGCAGATGAAGGCGCCCACAAACATACCGCTCTCAACAGTGCTATCGCAAAATGGTCCCACGAATCCACATCTGCCTGCCCATTGGCCTCCGTTCGCCGGTAGCGCAGGACATCATCGCGTCGATGGCATTTGGAGGCAGCATCGCTTCCTTGATCGTTGAAGACCTTCATCTGTAGACGTTCCCATATCGAGAGCGACTTTCACGAGGCAGGGGAACAAACCAGCACAGAGTGTCTCCACGACCACAAAAGCCGAGAAACGTTGTGGCTCGATAACGGCGACAACTGTATTGCCCCAATTTGACGGTGACTTGGAAGCAGCTTACCCGAAATACATGGGAAACATCTCATCTCGGACATCATGCAAGCCTGGATTGATACAAACATGGGGAAATTGCGTTACAATCTGACATCCTAGACAGCTTGCAAACAGAGCATGGCGCAAGAAAGTCGATAAAATAAGGGAAATATCCAATGCAAGTCGTCATCTTCAGTATCACGCAAGCAAAAGTTGGTCACAAAAATCGACCCAGACACGCTCTGTTTATAGTCCTGTACACCAGCCATCCGATGCTTCATTCGAGTGACTTCGTTGCAGCGTTAATGTTCCCTTCAATGATCCGACTCCACCGCTATGAACACACATACGTCAGCAATGTATTTCCATACAAGTTTGCAGAGAATTACTCACCTCGACGCCCTCTAGGTCCCCATTATCCACACACTCCACCAATCCTGGGAACGTCGCCCCCGCATAACCAGTCCAGATACCCGGGGCAAAAACGACATGTTTGAACCAGCTTCTGCCATCCAATCCCGTTTCATACAAGAATTTTCTTTCTAAATACTTATATCCTTCATTAACCCTCTTGACCTCAGCATAAAGCTGTGCCTTGCGCCACCATCTCCACCAGGACACACCTTCGCTAATTTTGGATGCAAGTGCAGCAGCGCGGGCGTCGAAGGTAGCGGTTGCGTTGCGTAGGCGGGATATGGCGTTTTCGAGGAGAGCGAAGGAGGGCAGGGAACGGATCAACTCGTGTGGGGACGAAGTAGTAAGATTCTTGACAGAGTGGAGGTAGGTTTCCAACTCAACGGCGTAATCTGTAGCATTGAAAGCAATAACGGGCGTCTCCACCAACGCCGCTGCATAAAGCGCCCATACTTTGGTCATAGCGACGTGATATGTCCAGTCCGGATCAGCGAATTTGTCCATCCAAGCGAAACTGTCATAATTGCTATGGTAATGATAGACCGCATCCCCAGGCCCGCCGCCACCGAAGCCGATATCCACCGAGGGGATACCGGCAAAATCTTGAAAGGCGGTAAAATCGCTCCCAGAGCCCATGGTGTCAATATGTCCGTCCCACAGGTCGCGGACTGTTTGGCCTGGGATCGTTTGGTTGGGTGATTGCACCACTGATGTAGCTTCGTAGAGCGCTTTATTCAAAAGTGGTGCAGCGGCCGCAGAGAATTTGGATCCCCTGACAGCGACGTCGACGTTAATGTAAGCGATGGCTGCTTTGGAGAGCCAAGGTAAGTACTCCTCGACCCACTCAGTGGAGCCGATGAGACCGTATTCTTCGCCGTCCCAACTTGCGAACACAATGGTTCGAAGCGGCTTCCAGCCTTTGCTTAGGGCCACACCAAAACTGCGTACTAGTTCGTTCATGGCTGCAGAACCGCTATTCGGGTCGCCTGCACCGCCTGCAATCCAGGCATCGCGGTGATTGCCCAGGACTATTACCTCGTCTTGAAGCGTGCCGTTGATGATGCCTATCACGTTCCAAAGTGGAGTCGTGACGTACTCCTGCTCATTAACCAAATTCAAGACCAGATTAGATGGTGATGGGCCAATGTTGTATTCTACACCCTTGTACCTCAGGCCACCTCCTTGCCAGAATTTATTGAAGTCCTCAGCTTTTGGCCCATGCCCATTCAACGCCCTGAGTATCGGCAACGCATCCTTGTAAGAAATTGGCACAGACGGAATAGCCGGAATAGCATGATGAGGATCCTGTCTTGGGACCCCTGGCTTTGAAGGATAACCTGGCGTCGTAGGATCCCCAGGTGCTATACCTTAGACCTGTCAGCTATGCTATTCTTAGAAGGCTCTGTTCATACATACTCAAGAATTGCGAGCTCCCTCTTTGCACGCTGCTCGGATTTCTCGCCGGCCCATTTGGGTACGTCTTATAACCATTTTCCTCTGTAATCTCTCCATCTTCTTGCGGATCCGTGTAAAGCACCGCACCCACCATTCCTAATTCCTGCGCCCTCTTGACTTTCAGACCTCGAAAGATCCCACCGTATTTGGCGATTGCGATATTGCCCTTCAGACTGACATTTGCCTGTTGTAAATCCTCAAAATCCTTATAGGTCCCAAAATTCACATAAACGTATTGTGCAGTGGCATTGCCACTAGCAGAGTACCCATGGAATGTAGGCACCCGATTGTCAAGCCCACTCGTTGGGTCTTCTGGCAGGACGTCTTCTTCCATGATGCATTCATATTTGACCTTGTATCCCCCCTTTAGGTTTCCCTTATCCTTCCTCCCCTCCACCAACCCTCCTTCATTTCCCTCAGCAACCGCAAAGTTTCCCTCATCGGCCTTCTCAAGCAAGGCCAACCGATGTCCCAACGGATAATTTATATAAATATCATAGGCCACAATGCCACTCTCCACTCCAAACTCTACCCACCTGTCCCTTGTCCAATCCGCCTGACTCAAGTTCTTGCCCGCCAAATGCGGACCCGCGGTATAATACTGCTGCCACTCCTTTGCCTTCTCTGGCTTCGGCGTATCCAGCAGTACTTGGGTCAAATCCTTGTAAGACAGTCCCTTGTTTTCATATGGAGAGTACCATGGCAGATATGAGCCGTGATGCCTGGGGGACCATTCACTCTCGGTGTTGTTACCCGGCAGATATCTCGCCGGTATCAAGAAGAGGATGATAACGACTATGAGGGTGGTACTGAGGGCAATGGTGCAGAAGCGACGGATCGTGCTGTGGGTGTAGCGGGGACGGGACGGTGCGACGATTACGGTGGTGATGAGGGGGGTTTGCTCGCTTGGGGGTCTGTTGTTCGCCATAGTTCATTTAGGGTTAATGGCAGTGTCTTGGGATGTTTGTCACAGAAGGATTGCGCAAAGTATGACAGTGATTAGAGTGGCCATTGGACTCCTCCACTAAAAGCCATGCCGTACATTAGTACATATCCTCGATAGAACAACAGACTTGGCAAGCGAAATCTTGGTGGCTTACTTACTTTATCAAATGGGCCAATGGCTATGGCCCTCGGCCCATGGACGCGGTAAGCACCCCGGAAGAGTGCCGCCTCGGATCTAGCCGCCGCTACGGAGGTAGACTCAATGAAATGTCTACAGTATTGTCTAAAAGCACCATCCGTAAGTATGTAACAGTAAGAAATGGTGATGATATACAATCGTCTAAATCTTGGGTTCGTTGCTCCTCTCATTGTGTCTAGAATTTATCTATCGCGCCCTTCCGGAAGCCGTGACCCTGATCGATTGTCAGCCTCAGTAACGAGCTGCAGCGCGTGACGGAGACAAGCATTGGCACATCAGGTTTGAGATGGCTTTTGCTCTCTTAGATTCTCTTACCCTCAGCTACTGCTTTTTTCCATCTTAACATCATTAAGAGGCTCTCTTCTCCTGTCACTTGCTGCTTCGTTTGCTTCAGACCCGTTGCTATGGAAGTCACCTTCACTTCTTTCTTCCATACAATATACCGTACCTTGCTCTTCGCACTGGGCAAAATACACATCGTACTAGGCTTACAGGGCTATTCTGTCCTGCCAAAGGCTAGATAGCATGGCTGTCTGTCGCCAAGATCATTGTGTGCGATGGATGATAAATCTCATCATTCATGTCCAGCGCCGGAAGCTACTCAGGATTTCGCCACATGCAGCTAGCAAATCAAGTACGCCCGTCTCAAAGGCGCTCAACAAGACTACATGTGAGGATGCTGCAGAGATTCGAACTACTCGATGGAATTGGACTCTGCCGCGGAGCCAGAGATTTTCCGTGGCAGATTTATCATGGTGGCAGTCTTTGTTTCCCTTGAGCTTGAGGAGCTTGAGGAAACATTTCGTTCTCGACTCTTCCCCGAACGCAATGTCAAGTCTGCCCGCATATAGGTGCAAGTAATTATCTCTTCCCAGAAAAATCCTTTCTCTCACAGCGCGACGCTTGGATTCCCGCGTGGCTTACGTCAAAAGGGTACATTCCTGCGATCAATGTTCGACCATTACTCCCATAGCACTCAGGGACAGATAGGCGACCTTTCATCTCTGGCACGACTTTGGGACTGAGAATAGCCCTCCCGCTAATCCATGCTGGCATAGTCGTCTTCGGGATGCTGATAAAAACAATATATTCAGCGACACGAAGTTCAACTATAAGCATGGAAGCGTCCGAAACTGGTATCACACTTACAAATTAGGCACTCAATCATGAGCAAATACACACTTTCATGATTGATCAAGTCCAAAACTCAAAAAATCTATGAATACACGCTAGATACAGCATCAACAGCATTACAAGTGCCAGCTCTTATCTACGCTCCCCTGCCAATTCGAACACAGAAAAGGACTCAAGGTGTCAGGAAGAGATGGGAATCTTCATAAACGTGATCATAACCAGGGAAAGAGCTACATGGACCTCTGTTCAAGTTGGTAAACCTTTCGCAGTGGCGAGAGAACGGCATACAAATATTCAGCGCAATTCTCATCTAAAAAGAAATTGGCCTGTAGGTAAGGCACTGAAATACATCTGAAGCGGCCATATGGCTGAACGTATCGCTTACTAGAACTGGAGCAATGGCTTCCTGTATATGCGTTCTATTCAACTAATGTGACGTCGGCGCAAAGTTCGAACTTCCTTCCCGGCAGCGAAGCAAGGGTAGTGAAATTCAGGACGATCAAGACGCGGCAGGCAACAGGTTAAAGAATTGCAAAGTGTGATAGGAGAGGAATGTTCTTCATTTCAGTTCCCCATGTGAAAAACGAGTCCCACCGCATGTACAAACCCCGCCCTCGCAATGTTGTCAGACCGACCTTGAATCCTCGCTACTTCCTCTGGTTCCTCATCCCCAAAATCTGCACCATCCTGATAAAGATGTTCAGAAAGTCCAACTCTAAACTGATACTCTCGTTCACGACGTCCTTCTTCACCATTCCCGCATTGGCCAACCGCGCATGATGTAGAATCTTCTGCGTATCGTAAAGCGTAAACCCGCCAAACACAGCCAATCCACCATATAGCCAGACCCTCTCAGTCCACATCAGCGTCCTGGCCGCTGTGACAGGTAGAACGAGCGGAGCAAGGCCCGAGACAGCGACGATTGCAACACCAGCGAGTAGGGGCCCGCCGAGGTAGAGATATTTCTCTTGCTTGGCGGTCGCGCCGACGAAGGCGATGGAGCCCATCCTATAAAAATTCCGTAGTCAGTATTGCTTCTTCAAGATGAGATGCTAAGCAATAGGACAGCTCAAGAAGGTGTCAAAGGCCTTTTGCTCCCGAAACGGGGCTTGTAACCCCAGAAGTGGTAGGGAACCGGGAACAACCCGCTCCGGGAGTATACATACATGGCAATTGTGTAGAGACCGGCACGGGCGAGAATGGCGGGTTGCATGAACATGAGAGGGGAGAGGATGGCGGCTTGACACAGGTTGAAGCCACCCCAGAGGGCGTATTTTTGGACGTAGCTGATATTGCTGTTAGCTTGACATTATTTTCCAGACGGAGGAATAAAACTTACTTATCAGGGCTCGTAGCAAAAGTCCCATACATAGTTCCAATACTCGCGGCCAGTCCTACGCCCATGACGACCCAAGGATTCGCAGTCATGAGTCTGTAGCTCCATCCACTGCGATGCAGAGCACTTGCAGCCACACCAATGATCCCAACACCCAGCCCAGTATGCATGAAAGTTTCATTCAGGAATGCCCGCTCGTAGGGGGGCATGCCGCCATCTTCCCGAGTCTCGCGGTTAAACATGAAATTCGTGGCGATGACAGTACCACCGACGATACCAGCGCCGTAGAGGAGCCTTTGAGCCATACTACCGGTGTCAGGGCGCGCCATTTGGCCGCCAGGCTGCATGTAGGTGCGACGGAGAGATTGCTGGAAGGCATTTCGAGACTTGGTGAAGACACTGATGGGCGTAACAGACTTTATGGTGCAGGTAGAGGGTTTCAGCGAGCTATGGAATGCACGGCTTGTGGTTTGAGTGGCTTTGGGAAGCTGCTTGATACACGTGGTGATGGCCATCGGCCGGCGAAGGATAAACGCCATGAACGCTGCTGCCAGGTGCAATCTGGGGTGGTTGCGAATCGTGAATAGTGAATACTTTAGGATGTTAAGTTTCGCAAAGGAAGATTCGGGAAGAAGAGGCGGGTTTAAGAATGCCACTAGGCTATTAAGAGTTTAGCGCGAAAGTCGTGGCAAGATGTGACGCTATTCATGAATTTATCGTCGGTGCTACCTGAGAAATGTAGCGTCAATAAAATTTAGGTGAGGACGTAGAAATAATATATAAATCTCGACTATCTCCCAAATTCTCGTAATATCATCATACGCTCACAAATAGCAAAGCAAGCTTTTCAGCTGTAAATGCATAAATGGCTAGACATTCACACCAAATCTCCCCCAACGACTTACCACAATGATCTCTCCAGATACCAGAAACAAATGTCATTGAATCTTAGCCCTCCCTTTAGCCACTGTCTCGAACTTCACTCGTTGTGCAAACTTCTCCATGCCTCCGCTCTCGAGCCACTTATTGAGATTCTTACACTGACTGACATCAAATGCTTCAAGCTTGTGGCAACCATCAACAATAGCCTCAACGCCGACCCCAGTGACTCGAACGCATCCGCGAACGGATAGTTCACGCAGTTCCAGAAGGTGAAGGCCGATACTGCGGAGTGACGAATCAGATACTGCACTGCCGCAAAATGATAGGTTGAGCTTCCTCAGTTGCTGACAGCCAAGAGCCAAGACCTCCGTAGCCGTATCTGAAAGAGCGCAGCAAAATGACTGCGAACGAGGTCAACAAACAGTCCTGGCATCTCGACAGTCTTTACTTACCAAGTCGAGATCTTTTAGACCCTTGGCCGCATTCGTCAGATACACGATAGCGTTGTCCGTCAGATAGGTACAATCAGCGAGACAGAGCTTCGTCAACCTCGTGAATTGAAATTGACCCCAGTGCTGAAATCCTTGATCAGTAATGGTAGTGCATCGAGTCAAATCGATTGACTCAAGCCGTGAAGCAGCATGATAAGCCATGTGTGCCATCGATCGATCCGTGACATGCTTGCAGTAGGATAAAGTGAGGATCCTGAGCTTTGGACATCCGAACACAGTCCCAGGAGGAGGCTGATTAGGAGGTACGGGCGCACCGACAGATCTTGCAGCGGCGTGGCGTCCATGTGCGTTGTTCTGAGGATTGCCTTGGACTACCCAGCCAACAACTCGTTGAAGTAGATTATCGCTAACCTTACGGCAATTGCTCAGATCCATCTCCTCGAGACTTTTGGCTTTGTTTGCCATTTCCAAGACTGCCTGAGCTGTGATGTCCCATACACTCTTCATCCGCCACGTAGTGACGTTTGCGCCGCAAGTATTTGACAGAGCTGCAAATCCTTCGTCACTGATGTGGAAGCAATTACTAATATCGATGACTCGAGGCCTTGTACCAACAAATGGGCATATACGGTTGATCAGGACTTCATCCGTTACTCTGCGATTGTAAGGCGTAAGATTCAGTTCTCGTACAAGCTCTGGGGTTTCCTTGAGCAGCTTCGACCAATGCAACGAGATCAAACGAAGACGCATAAGATCGTGCAACTCAGAATACTTGAAGACGGAGATCAGCACACTGTCAGGAAGCATACCCTGGCTGAACTCGCTCGGTCTACGATGTAAGGTGTTCGGTCGCTTAGGCTTTGCACGTGTGCCTGGTGGCGACATAGCATGCTTGAGCTTTTTGGCAGGCGCTGATACTATATGGGGTGGTGAATTCCGCCGGTCGACATTTTCTTTGCCTTCGCCTTCCTCACCTTCTGTCAATGGAGGAGCCAGTGAGCTGCGCCGTGACCTCGAGAATGATTTGTCGAGATCCACGTTCATGAAAGGATCAGGATCAGCAGGTTCGATGATGGGACGGTCTTCGATTCGGTTAAGCTTAAGTGGTGCTTCGAGCTTTGTATGTGAAAATGTCACTTTCGGAACCGATTTCTTCCTCGCACCTTTATGTTTGCTCCGTTCGGCAATGGCGAGCTGTGCGATAGGAGGTGTAGAGTCTTCAGCGTCAGTCATGATAACGTCACCGTCTGAGCCAGACTTCAGCCGTTGCCTCGCAGTCTTTTCGACCTGCTGTCTCACGGCTGGAGGGCACCTCAACCAAAAGTTCGATAAGACCTCACCAGTGATCATCAGACATTCAACCGATGAGACCGAGCGAACGGTTGCAGTTCGTCGTGGCGCAAGCGATAAGCTAACTACTTCTCCAAAATACTGACCTTGCTTGAGGCGGGCCTTGACTTGGGTTCCACGCTTGATATTTCGGCCAGCACCGTTGGCCAGCGTGCGTAAGTTCTGCCCAGGGGCCTTCTCATCAATAACTTCTACCTCTCCTCGGACGATGAAGAACACCTCGCGGCCTTGCGAATCCTGCTGAATGATGTCTGTAAACGGTGGGTAAGTACACGGCTGGGCGTTCAATCCTAGGAAATGTAGCATGTCGGGTGGTAGTTCGGAAAACAGTGGCAACTCTTTTAGAAGTTGCCGGACATTCACGAGGCCATCGCCAAGCGCACTTGAAATAGTCGTATCAATCAGGCTTGGTGATGGAGATTTTCGCTTTTTGTTGGTCTGTATCCCATTCTGCCGTCTGTCGTCAGCTTCTGGCATGACGATATCGCCGTCTTCGCCATCCCGCGCTCTTTTCTCCCCTCGTCCCAAGGTCGCTGTTTGTTCGGATTGAGAAGATGCCAGCTTCTCCTGCTTCTTGCGTTTCAAAATAGACAACCTCTCCGAAGCTTCGTCTCTGATAGCTCGCTCGACCTCGGGAAATCTGGGGAGCTCTTTGGTAAGATCTTCCTTCTTCAGGACCACGAGCAGACATTTGGTACGTGCAACGATTGTGGCCGTTCGAGGTATTGACATCAGAATCCCAATTTCTCCGAAGAATGCCCCAGGTTTCAGCTCAGCGTATGTGCTTTCCCCATCTCTTGAAGTGACCGCCACTGCCCCACGTACCAACCAGTACATAGCCTTCGCATCCTCCCCCTCGGTCAAAATGTAGTCATGTGGGGCGTGTGATTGAGGCCGCAGATGCTTTCCAATGGCGGCGAGGAACGCGTCGGGAGCGGAAAGAAATAGGGGAAATGCTCGTATGCGGTCGTACATGTCGAGTGGTATGCCATGAATGGTCGATGCAGTAAGAGGAGACGGTCGAATGGGTCTTGCTGGATTTGTCTCCGAATTAAAAGTCCTGATCAGCGATAAGGCATCAGGGACTGGAGCCGCATTTGCCTTACTGGCAAACGTTGGGGCTCCCGCCCTGTGACGCCGCATTTCGAGGTTGTGGAGCGCCAATCAGGTGGGCGTGGAGGTCCTTTTTGCTCCCGGGAAAAAAGGAGAGTGCCACGGACTCGGCAGCATCCCTTAGATTGTTCGCATTCGAGCTTCTTATGCAGCGTGTAGAGCTTCACGTGCAGCACCAAGTCGAAGTATTTAAGTCCAGAAAAGCCTAGCCAATTGGATTAAATTTTCTGACGAGACGAGGAAGGTGAGGCAACGCTGAGCCAAAGACAGAATACAAATGCAACCGGGTTCAAGGTGTATTTTAGTTGACAGCACTGACTATTGTTTCCCACGAGCGCCCTCTCCTCCAAGTGTCCAGTCGCATACGATGGTGTCTCTTGTATGTTGGAAGCTTCAGTGGAGCAAATCTTCCGCACGTCAAATTCACGTGTTTCTAAAGGTCTTCACTTTCGGTGGGGCGCAGCTATGGGTATTAAGCGCTCAATTCAAAGCGAGTGGTATGTAAGGGCCTTGAGGATTTGTCTGAGATGCCAGGAAAAGCAGAGAAGGTTATGTCGTGCATGAACAACCGCGGCGAATGAGTGCCAGAGTAGGCGTTCGAAACGAGTGTATCAGATTCTTGGATATACGCGACGCCCGCACACGATTAGATAAGAAAGCGAGGTGAAGCGCTCCAAATTGCACTCCAGCCTAGCGAATGAGACGAGGTTTATATAATAGTGAATAATATGTGTGATGACGGAGGAGAATGCAGTCGGAAAAATGCAGGTGCGGGAAAAGTTCAGCAACAGCAGTAGGCTTGAATCCTTGATGGGGGTGCACAGACCAGTTTCTACTTATGAGTATGTTGTACAGATTGCCTATTGGTAGAAGAGCACGAGAGCTGCACGTGCCAAGGCTTGTCAGGGACTCAGGCGGGACGGAGATGCCAAGACTTATCGGCCCTAACGACGGTGCAGGATCCGAGTAAATTACCCGAGTGTTGACTGTATTCTATATATCTTTGTATTTGTTTACACTTGGTCTCATGACAGTGTAATTGATCTTATCATCTTCCAGTAGGGTGAGACTGAGGTTCAAGAGGCAATGATGATGAAGACGAATTCTTAATCCTGACCCGTATTATTTCCTTCGAGCGCAGGTTGCGCCAGGCCAAAATGGCAATGGCTACCGTGGTGCTTTCCTCTTCGCCTTCCTGCTCCCCAATTGCAATCACTCCGCCTCATGCGGCCGCTGCGGTTATGTCTTCCTCGCCGGGACTACCATCACCATCGCTATTATTCTCAAAAATGGGCTCAAGTCTAGTGAGCGGGAGCAGGGCGACAGCGATCCCCACAGATGCCGTGACGGGATTTGCAAGTGCATCGACATTACTTCGCAGAGCACGTTCAATCGACGAGGCTGGATCTCCTTCGAGTACCAAGGCTGCGGGACTGTCGGAGAGATTCGACTTGCAGAGTAGCGGCAAGGTTACGAAACAGCCCAAGGAGATGGGGGGCAAGAAGGAGAGGGTACCGGCCTTCAAGAAGCCCAGAGTGCTACACGAGAAACGTCCAGAAACTACTCAGGAAGAGATCGTCCGTACTTCGGCGGTCCGATCGGCCAATGCCGTTGAAAAGCCTGATATTCTCCCCCCAAAGAAGACCCGCAAGAAGAAAACCAAAGATAATAGTGAGGCGCAAACGACTATTAAGAAGACCAAGATCTTTAAACCTGGCGCTGTGAACTATGGTAAGAATGCCGTTGGTTCCACCAAAAAGGGGAAGGAAGACGTTTCTGTGCCACTGAGACCTCCTGCCTCCACGCAAGAGGAGGATGTAAGAGCCAAGGCAGAGTTCCGAGATCTATGCTTAGAAAAGGCTATCACGAGGCGAAAGGAATGGACTCCCTGCAAAGACACAGCTCCTGATCCTACTCTACCGGATGATTTCGAGAAATCTGTTGACCCCAAAGTTCTCGTAGACGCACCTTCAGCGAGCGAGCCGCTGATTGCTCGCTTTGGTAACCTCTTAGGTGACTTTGGCTTCGCACAGAAAGAGGGCACCTCCGTTGGTGTCTGCGAAACCACTCGCCAAGGAAACGGCGAGGCAATGATGAAGAGAAGAAAAATCGAACTCGTGAATGGCGTTCCCGCGCCTCGCATTTCCGAGAAGCTCAAGAGATGCAAGTCACCCAAGAAAAAACCGCAAACGGTCACGGAAAAGGCTACTGCTCCCTTTGCACCAATAGAAGCTATGGTTACACCATCCTTGTTGCAGTATTTGGGGGCTCCCACAGCCGAATCAGTAAACGCAACTGATAATTCCGACACGCCTGTAACAGTAAGGCGCAGGTCGCTTGTGGAAAAAACGGCAGCATCGAAACCAAAGACCACCCAAGCGAAGAAATTGGTCCAGAAGCAGCCCATTCTCCTTTCGCCAGAGTCAGCTATGAAGACTGCCAGAAACCAAGAGCTGATTTTTGGCACGTCCAGTCAGCTCGCGCGCGAGGAATCACCAACCTTGATTAGAGATCTCCAGCAGGCCATGAAGGAATCAGAGTCGACGGTGGAGCAGAAACAACCTCCGGCAAAAGACTACGAGTTCCTGGATCTACCTTCAGGTAGGTCGAGATCATCCAATGTGCGAGCAATAACAGCATCAAAAAGCCTTTGGTCCGCGGCGTCTCGAGACGTTGATGGCTCTCTTGTCGAAGTGGAGATTGTGAATCTTGCGGATACACCAAAGCCGTTTCGTGCTACGAGACAGCCTATCAGTGATCTAAAGGTGCCAGACTCTTCCAAATGCCAGCCCAAAGCACAAGAAGACAGGGCACCCTCGAATGTTGACCAAGGTGTCCCGATTCCTTCCAAGCTCAATATGAATGACACTCCTGACCTTCGACAACAACCACAAGAGCGTGATCTGGTCATGCCAAGATCTGTCGCCGAAGCTGCTTTGAAACCCCGCCCAAAGAGTAAATCGCCCGTCAAGAAAGATTCTACAGCAAAGCATGCAACAAATCAGATGCCCAATTATGAAGGCTTCACCGACGTTCAATTGGGTAAGGAAATTGCTTCATACGGATTCAAAAGTATCAAGAAAAGAGAGGCAATGATTATGCTGTTAGAAAAATGCTGGGAAAGTAAGATGTCGATGGCTCTTCTAGAGGTACCAGCCAACGTGAGCCTCCCACAGCCTGTGGCCGAGAATACCAAAACCGAGACGTCGAAACAAACAAGTCCTTCCAAGAAGAGAGGAAGGCCACCTAAAAGTTCCGATCAGGTAGTAGTGATCGCTGGCAAAGTTGACGGTGTACCCCCCAAAAAGCCCCGTGGACGACCTAAAAAAGACCCAATAGCGACGACACCATCCAAACGAAAGCGAAAATCAAAAGTAGCCCTGTCGGACGCTCTTGTATCGGCTGCAGACGACGAGATCTACGACTCGAGCCCACCGACTCCCTCGCCGCCGCGCCGGCATATACCTCCAAAGTCACCTGGTCAACTTCCGTTAAGTCAACCGCTCGGAATCTCGACCACTAATGCTACGACCGCTATCAAAAGCAAGGACCGAGGAGTTCTCTTGTCCCAAATAACCAAAGCAATCACCACCTTTCCACCTACCAATGACGTCAAGAACCTGACCTGGTACGAGAAGATATTGATGTACGATCCTATCGTCCTTGAAGATCTTACGGTATGGTTGAATACGGAGGGTCTGGGCAGGGTGGGTGAGGATGACGAGGTCCGGCCAAGTCTGGTCAAGGAGTGGTGTGAGGAAAGGAGTGTGTGTTGTCTTTGGAGGGAGAATCTAAGAGGTGGAGCAAGGGACAGGTGGTGATGACGAGCGAAGTAGGCGAGTGTGACTTTTGGATTGCCAAATGGCGCCAGCAGATAGCTTCTGAGCTGCTCTTGGGCATGATTATACCGAGAATATGCATTGCACCGAATCAAACATGTACCCAGTCCTTGATCTTTGAACGATGCAATGACTACTGCGCCCCACAAAGAACCTTTCCCTAGGATCTGCCACCTGCCACCTGCCTTGTCGTCTACAAAGTGCGTCTCTGCACCGCCCAACACCTGCCCGCATAAGGGATGCAATGAAGTTCCGTGTCGTTTGCATCCTCGAGCTCTATCCGTGTAGCAGATATTACTCTTGAGATCTCCTTCAAAACGACGGGGTAAGCCCCAAAAAGACGCTCGCAGTAGAGCAAATGTGTCGAGGCGAACGAGCCGTTAGGCCTCCGACTCCACGTGGCGTCAGACTCTGATTAACGAAAAGCCAAATCAAGGCAGGAGGCTGCCAGCCACCAAGTCACCATTGCTCTATCTTCAATTTCACATCTCACACCGCCCCCCTCAACGCCATCAAGCCCAGAACCGCACCCTCCAACTCCCTCCTCTCCCCCTCAGCACCATCACCCTTATCCCCCCCACCCTTACCGCCACCACCACCACCACTCCCCTCCTCGCTCCCGTCCTTCCGTCTCCGCTTGCCCTTCTGATCCCCCGCCTCGCGCGCCCCACTACTCAGCTTGTACAGCTTCCGGATCCGGCCTACATCTGCCATCGTTGCCAGAGCGGCGTCGCTGAAAGGGACGGCCGTGCCCTGGATCGAGGCGGCCAGGTGCTCGGAGACGGTCGAGGCGGTGATGTTGGGGGTGGTGGAGAGTTTGATGGCGAGGAGGTTGGTGGTGGTGGCGGCGATGCCGAAGGCGCGGAGGGATTGGGCGATCTGTTTGTTTGTTGGGATCAGCATGCCGCTTAAAAGGTGAGGAGGGGGGGGGAGGGGGCTATTGCAAGTGCAGGTGGATGTGGAGAGGAGGAGGAGAAGGTACGTTGTTGTTCGCGCCGAGACTGAAGACAATTTCGCTGTGGACGTTGCGGCTTTTCAATCTCCCGTTCAGATAGTCATTCGCCGCTCTGAAAACAGCTGCGAGCACGTGTGTGGTTGAAACAATCTGATCCATAACTATTAACATTGCTTTCCTAGCAACCTCCAAGCAAGGTCTACGCACTACACTGGCGTCGATGAGAGCGTACTCATAGTCGGGATTGCCTCGGAGCAATTGGTCCCGCAGAAAAGGTGCATTCTGCAGGTCGGAGTACAGTGCGATGTGGACCGCCAAATCTGGAGGAAGATGGGCTAGATTCAGACTCTGAACGAAAGGCATTTGGAAAGGCTGGCAAGAGGAAGTACTTGATGTTCGCTAAGTAAGGCTCTCAATGTCTGGATCTCGGCTATGTATTTGCAAGCGCGCTTCCTGCGGCTGTTTTGCTGAGGCACCTAGTTTAAGCGACACATGGCTTCAATCTGGCCAAGCGACCAAACCATTCCAACGTTCCTTTAATCAACGGAGTCGAGTAATGTGAAACCACAGCATAACCTTCCCGAACCCATGCAGCGTTCACATCCGAGCGACCATTGAAATACGCCATCTATTGGTGTAGTGTGGAAGGCAGGAACTGCAGCCTGTTCTGTGCCATATTCCCCGTACTCACTGCCCAATTGAGCAGCCTAATAAATGCAGGCCCAGTAAAGCGATGTCATCCGTCCACTGAGATTTGCTCGAGCTGATTTCATCTCGATTCTTCCTGTTCTTTTTTTGGCGAAAACGCAGATATGTCGGTCGTTGACAATCAAAAAACCATGGCGCAGGCAGGCGAAACCGTTCTTTCTTTTTTTTCAATGGAGAAAAAATGCTCAGCACCTGTCGCCCAGAGGTACCTACGAGCTGAGGTTTTGGTGCATATGACTAGTCAAAAATGCAAGAACGAATTCCACGTCGTTGAATCTGCTTAGCGCAATCGAGTTCCTGAGATGGCAGCCGAAATTATTGGGATTCTGATGCCATATCTACACAGATTTGGGAGAGTGGCTGTCGCCGTTGGCGCATATATGTGATTGTGTGTCCATGCGCTCTGCCTAATATCGAGCTTGTTTGATAAGAATCATTCGACAAGACTCTTCGTCTTGCATTGCTGCCTCGAAGCCTGACGAGAACTCCATCTAGTCATTGTAAAAGCGATTTCGATGACAAGCCAACATCCAACATTATCGAATGATCAAGAACACTCCCCCAATGCTTGAGGAATCCATGGATGAGCTAACGCAAGAACGGCTCAAAACCTCCATGGTTTTCTAAACCCTTCTTTCTTTGAGGCTGCGTCGCTACCCAGCCTTCCAGAAATACTCGCCAAAGGCCAATTCCGTCTACAAATGCACATTTCTTCCGTCTTCCCCTTCTGAGCAAAAGCCGTCTACGATTCGTGAGTCCAGATTTAGATTATGGGGTCCGCTTCTCTCTCGGTTGCTGGCACTATCTTGCAATATCTGTCGAACAGCGATTCTAGCTGCCAGTCATGGAGGGGTTTCACCTCTACAAACTCAAAAGAGTGTCGGGCTATCTTCGAATAATGGGCAAGAGCGTTCTGTAATATCATCCAGCAACCTAAAAAAGCAAAGGTCAAGGATGGGCGCTAAGTGCGCTTTAAATACCGGGCTTGCAAAGTGACTCGTGTGTCGTTTTTGGAATCGTGTTGTTTTGTTTTTTCCTTACTGTTGGTGGTGAATAACTGATCCTCTTCGCTCCACTTCACCATGATGAATGGGAATTCGGTAAGGTGCACAGCTTTTTGTAGGCGCTGAAACCGGGTCTTGGTATTCTTGTGGAGGTGATTGTTCCACAAAGCGGCTTTGAGACAAGCCTAGGGGCTCCCAAGTGATACAATCTCAAAGCCTCTTTGGTCACCGCCACAAGTGCCATGTAGTCAATCTTTACTTCCTTTAAACAACCTCCAGTTGCGTTTCCTCCATGGGTATAATCTTCCACAAATCCCACCCGTATTTTTGCGATGATTGAATGGCCATCCCTTATGATATCTTGTTGTTTGTGCGTCGACATTGTTGCAGTCCTATCGTCACGTCCCAATTCACCCCGCGGGTCCACTATTGAAAGTATTAAACGGCCACATCTGTGCCGTAGCCCCATTCAAAGCACTCCCATGCTGCATGTCAACACCTGAGTGTATACTTTGCTCTACACTTTCTTCGCCTCGGCCGCCAAGCTGCATTAGTGCAGAGGCAGAATCTATGTACTCAGGTCCTGGCTCGAGATTCGATGCCATGTTGCCTGCCCATGTTCGCCATGAACTGGGGCTGCCTGGACTGTGGAAGTTGGCGTACGTAGCGTTCTGGGAGAAAGTCTGGGCATGCTGCGCAGCTTGGTTGGGATAGGCGCTCATGTACGCGTTTGCGGCGGCAGCAGTGGCGGGAAGGGGGGACGGATATGTAGGAGGGCTGCTTCCGTATGTGGCGTTGAAGCTGTACTGAGCATGATTGGAGAAGGCGTGAGGAGAGCGGATGGGTTCGTTGGTGTTGGGACCAGCAAGATACATATTCCTTGGGGTGTTGGCATGAGCGTGGCTATTCACGACGCCGTTGGGAGTGGGGTAAGCCTCGTAAACGTTGGACTGGCTGGAAGTAGTGGACGCGTGCGGTGGAGTCACAGTCCTACTGAGTGAACCATATTGGTCATTGGTGGAGATTGGAAAAGAAGGAGCTTGTGCCGAGAGATGCTGGGCGAGACGGCTCAGTGTGTTGTCGACGGGAACACGGACTGCATCTTGTAGTCGTCTACCGGATCCTGTTCATGCATTAGCTCTGACCATATTCAGAGTCGAGCATTTCATGAGTACCCAGTAAATTACTCATATCACCAATGATACTGAGCCATGAATCCATATCCTCCCGTAACGAGGCCAAAGAGACGGAAGTCATCTGATCTCTCCGTTCCCAATGGCCGAACAGACTCGTAGCAACTGCGAGAACATAAAGCGCTGTAGTTTGCCAGGTGCCATCCAAGCTCATGTACCTCCGGAGCTGCTTCACATGATTGAGCATTTTCTGCGAGACCTCCATGCAGACGGTGAGATTCTCGCTATTGAATTCTGCTGACGTGGAAAGCGATAACGACGGATGACGGAGAAGTAAACGCGCGTGTAAGCCCCATATCGCCAAATATTGAGAATGGACTCGGCCCAGCTCGTTGTCACAAGCGGACTCCTCTCTCAGCTCTTGAGGCCACTGCTCCATCCAGTCACGTATACGTCCTTCCAATCGTCGCACGGTATTAACGTACGTTTGCGGCGATCGCTTCACGGCGTAGATACTGTTATAAAGATCCATATAGATAGGGATCATCCTTGAGGCCTGGTGGCCAACAAGGAAATTACATTTTCCCGGTTTCGAGGTATCTATTCCAGCCTCACTAAGAAGATCGTCGTCGATGGCTTCAAACAGCTCGACGTCCCAATCGTCAGATCGCAAAGCCATTGGACGTCCCAGGTTACCTGCTATTATAACGTGAATCACTAGAATCGACCAGAAGACCCGCTTTCTAAGCTCGATTTCCAGAATGCTCCGTTCAGTAGATGGAGCCCATCGTGTCGCAGAACGATGTAGCCCCAACTCGATGGCCAGATTCAGGACGACGCTCGTAATCATCCAACAAGCTCCAGGCTTTGGGAGGTTCCTTATATGGAGACAGAGCATGGTTAAAGCCTGTACGTCGGCTAAGGTATGGCTAGCCACCAATTGAGCAAAGAACCCCAAGGCATAATGATAGTGGAAATTGGAAGATTGGTGGAGCTCTGCCTTATGATCGGCACTTTTGGGGGCACGTGTGGCATATTGACAGTACATGATGGCAAACATTGTATGTACCATGACAGTCTCGGCGATGGATGGTTGGAAATTGGGGTCATCGTAAATTCGTGTGAGCTTTTGAGTGTCATTAGTAAATAGACATTTCAATCGACATGGTAAAACTCACTGTAGCCATGAAGCTCGGTTTATGTATGACCGGTAAATATGGGTTGGTCACTCTGAAATAAACGTGGGCGTAGGTGATTCCTTCACTCTTTGGAGGAAGCTCGACTTTGCTGAGCTTAGGGCTTGTGCCAAAAGCAGTCTGGACAAAAGCACGATACGACTTGTTGTAGACAGGCGGCCTAGTTCCAGCAGGAGTCGGGTCGGGCTCGTCGAGGTCTGCAGACATGTAGTCGGCAAGATCGATCTCCATCCCCAATACGCTCATCGAAGTGCCTCGTATGGAGCTCAAAAGTGAGTTACCAGTTGATACACCGAGGTAGTTGTTGCCGGCCAGCCCGCTACGGAACTCTGGAAGGCGGCTTGAGGATTCCTCCGCTGACATTGGCCTATTGATCATAATTCCTCCGAAAGAGTTTTCACCATGATCCGAACCTCTTGTACCTCCGCCATTGTTGTCCCATGCCGAGTGGGTTCCTACCCTCTGCTCCTCATGCCATTGCACTAACGGGGCGGTCGCGGGGTCCTCATGTTTAATTTTCGGTTCGAAGTCCGGGATATCCTCCCCAAGAGAGGCAAGCCGAGCCTGTAGTAAGCGATTATGGCTCTCGAGCTCTTCAACCCGACGTTCGAGGCTCTGAAGATATCCGCGGACAGTGGCTTTCCCAGAAATTCGATCGGTAGTCTTGCATTCCGATTGGTTTTGCAGACATGGAGCGCAGCCATTCACGTTGTCATCGCAGCGCATCTTCCGGACCTGCAGCAAATTGGTTAGCCATGACGCTCTTTGGCGAGCATTATGTATGCGGCCTTACCCTGCAGCGATCACATGCCTGACCGGTGCGATTGGATGCATTGATCTTCTTCTTGACATCTTGAGAATAGTCAGCAGCAGCGGCATCTTTCTCAGTCTTGATGATTTTGACATTGTTGTCGAAGGAAGGGTCGTCGTCTGCTTTTCTCTTCATCGTCGGCTCTAGTTATTCTTTCTTCCGGTTTGCGACAGTCTCACACACGGAGTTTGCCGTGCGTCGTTGGTCAAGGGTCTCGAAAGGCAAGGGGCTCGAAGCCGAGGGGCACGCTAGTAGAGCTAGTAGATGCCACTCGCCGAAATGGTCTTGGCGCCAAGGGTTCCTCGGTTCGATATCGATATTCAACAATACCTTCGTCTTTCCCTTTTGGATGAGAGCATCTGTATACCTTTGCCAATGAGAACAAACTGCCCTTTATCAAATTGATCTACTTCACGTGGGCCGCATGGCCAACTTATCCAGCCGAAGAGCAGTACTGCAAATTGTACCTCACACAGTATATAATGACCCAAGAAAGCATCCGATTTAATTGCGGCATGCAAACTTGCCTTTTCAATTAACAGTTGACATCCAAGCCTGGCAGGCAACGAAATTCCTAACTACAGTGTCCAATGCGACCTACCAAATGAATGAAAAGACCGCTCAACTTCCCTGATCCTTTGCGCCAAAACCAGCCTTGAAGAGACAGAACGGAAATCAGATCTGTACCCCTCCCATGGCTTATAATTTTGCTGCCTAGCCCCATTTCGTGGACTGACATATGACTGAACGCCGATACCTTCCGCGCTCAAGGTTTGCAGACTAGTCGATGCGGCTGGACCTCGATGAAGATCCCTATCAACCTGCTTGGATGAGCGCTTGCTCTGGAGTCACTTCTTAAGTAATTTATCTCTCTTGCTTTGAGACCGAAGCTTTGCGCAGAAACGTCGATCTATGTAGCAGTGCTCTTACCCGCGCGCTGACACTTTCGTGTCGGATGATTTCATTGTATACCAGACACGAGTAAATGGTTGGGAATGGTCTGGCAATCGAGGGCCATTGTTAAGTGTTCCCGCCACGGCAAAACTGTGTTCTCCAATTTTTCATTACGGCTTATACGAAAATACGAAAATTCTTCCAAAGTTTGGAATCTAAGCATTGAGTCTTGGGGAAACTTCTGCTTGAGAGTTGTTAGCTATTGTGTGTAGCTAGGAATAAACTTTCGAAAGTTGCACTTTTTGGTGGTTTGGGCGCAGACATGGCGGGAACACTTGGCCACGAGTCTCGAGTACTTTGAGGGCGGCAGGGGGGGTTTTAGTAAGCCTGCGTAAAGAGTCTTGACATCATTTTCTGTAACGAATATCGTGGTACAGTAGCGTATTAATAGAGCATACGATATCATCAATACTCGTGCCAGAAGGGAGCTACTTGATAGAGCGAGGACACCAATCATATCTTCCACCTAATCGGATGTCACTTGGTCTATTGGTGTCCTCGCTCTATCAAGTAACTCACTTCTGGATTGTACGAGTACACGAATATCTTTACATCCTTGATACGAGCCAATATCTAATTTATAATATATCGTTATTGCGAAAGACTTACATAAGACAAGAATCGTAAGAGCCTTGTCAGCCTGCCAAGCCTGTTCACAGAGTGGGTTACGAAAGATGCTTCTGATAGGCTATTACATAGTATCATTGCGAAAACCCCCCTGCCGACCTTAAAACTGTATGCCAATAATGCCAATAAGAGCCGGTCCGATCCACCATCCCGATCCGAGCGCCAAAAAAAGTCGGGAAATGCTTTCTCCAATGTAGATTGTAGTGTATCAGGATTCGGCGTATGATTTGACATTTGACAACTCTCGTGTGGCAAAGAGTCATAGCGCACGAGAGTCGGTGTCCAAACTCATTGCCGACCTCAGGAATCCGCTAGTATTGTCAAGCAACGTACAGCTCCATCAAATCACAAGTAAAACTCTTCAAATAAATGCTAAATATTTCTCATGATCTCGAAAACATCGTCGAAGACTTTTGAAGCCTTAGAAGCAAATGGTCGTTGTTGAGAATTTTTCAAAGTACGACTTCCGACATTTTTTATTTTCGCCAAGTCGGCAATGTTTTTTGACACCAACCCACCCTCGGGCTAGGCATTGTACAGTGGAAAGATGTGATGGAGACAAGGTTTCTTCCCATCGAATGCCGAGATAATATTCTGACGACGTTGATAAATCTTGCCTTTAAAAAAATGTCCTGCTTTATTGACTTTACTTCAAAAAAAACTGCGGCTTTCTAGCCTTGTTGTTCTTGAGCACGCGTGGTGAACTTTCAAGGCTTTTGACGAAGTACTAAGGTGCGAAATGGAGTACAAAGAGTCAAGCAATCGGATGCATTCCAGGCTCACGGCTATGATTAACTTCTCCCAATTAGCCAAACATATTGGGTGTGCAGCAAAGGGTTAAAAAAAACGTTTTCAAGGCCTGGCAACTGCTCATTCGTTGTCGTCAACAGCAGCAAGACTTCGTTCAGCATTAATGAAGAGTCGTTATCCTCATCGTTCCCCAGAATCGTAAAGCTTCCCTTCCCCATCTACATCAAATCCGGAAACTTCCTCACAAAATGCGCCGGACACTCATACCCTCCGGGGTTATTATGCAGATACAACTGATGATAATCCTCCGCGTCCCACCACTGCCCCGCCTCCAAAATCTCTGTAGAAATCTTCCCCTGCTTCCACCACTGCTCCTGCACCTTCTTCGTCACACTTTCCGCCTCCTCCTTCTGCTCCGGCGAGTGATAGAAGATGGCGCTGCGGTA
Source organism: Alectoria sarmentosa (assembly GCA_009733775.1). Lineage (NCBI taxonomy): Eukaryota > Fungi > Ascomycota > Lecanoromycetes > Lecanorales > Parmeliaceae > Alectoria > Alectoria sarmentosa. The sequence goes on from WOGZ01000031.1 coordinate 52,898, forward strand.
TTGTGTACCCGTGTCCATGCCTTGGCGGTTCGGGGTGGTAGGGTCGTGCATTTTGTAGAAGAACTCGAGGAGGGTGGCGTAGGAGAGGGTGGCGGGGTCAAAGGTCATTTGGAGGGATTCGGCATCTGAAGTCGTACAGCAATATCAGCACATCTCTCCCATCATCATAGAGTAAGCAGAGTGAACGCACGTCCAGTCCTGCCCGAGCAGACAGCCCTATAACTTGGACTACTCGAATCGCCACCGATATACCCGACCCTCGCATCCAACAATCCCTTCCCGTCGAACGTCTTGCGGAATAAGTGTTCGACGCCCCAAAAGCAGCCGGCGGCTACAGTGCATTTCTGCGCGTTGGGTGGGAAGTCGGCGGTAGAGCGACCTTCGGGGTTGAGAGACATGCGGGTGGAGGTTGTGAAGGGGCGGAAGAGGCGATTGAGGAAGTTGGGCATTGTGGAGGCCATGATGAGGGCGAGGACGAAGAAGATGAGGGTTGTTAGGAGCTTCAGCTTGAAAGGTATTTGGTTGTCTAGTAAGATTATTCGAGATGGCGAAAGTTTTTATGTGTGAATCTCCGTCTCGAATTTAGTAGAGTATTTTAGTCTCTTGATTACGTCAATGCAAGGATGAGTAATCTTGGTGGCGAGATCTTCGAAGGATTTGTAAATTCGATTGATATGGTGATATGGAATCATCTGAGCCTACCACCAAAATGAGTCGGGTTCACCTTGAGCGAGACATCAAAACCTGAGGGCAAAGTATACTCATCCTTCACGAACAATTAAACGTAATATGTACACCTTCGCGCTGTGGTGGTTAAGATGCCAGCAAAACTTTCGGCCCTTTGAATTCTCTTCGAAGAACGCCTTGCTTGATACATAATAGCCTGAAGTGTTGGAAAGAATGCTGAGAAGAAAAGGAAGATATTTTGAAGGAGGGAGCCTCATCTCCATGCGCCTTTGCCTCCTACCAGAAGACTGCCCCTAGGATTTCCTCCACTTCCGCCACTCCCTGTGACAGCAGTGCTCAAGCGCACTGCTTCCCTTGATGGCACACTCATATCTTTCGACCTATTTTCATTCACACTCATGGTACCCATGGTGGTCCTCCGTTGACCCGCATGCTTGACCACAGGTGCTGTGCGCGGGCTGAGTATGCTGGCTTTGAATTCATTCTCTTTCTCGCTTCTCACCATTCGCCGGGCATGCGATGCTGTAAACATATTGCTGTCATTCGGTGGGCTTCCGGAGGACACACCAGGTGGACTTCGCCTTCGTTGACGATTGCTAGGATTAGCATTCCCTGGTGCTACGGACGAGACTCGCTTTATTGCCGTCTTGATTTGCATCGCGTCGCTCTTGTCTGCTTTCCATCCTTCTTCCAGGTCAGAGCCTGAGTTATTTGCGCTATCGTTCGTTGTTTTATCATTGGCACCATTCTGTACGTGCTGAGGCGACGAGCGATTAGCACCTTTTCCTGGCTCGAGCTCTCGCAAAGGAGATTGGTCCGAATCAGACGAAAAGTTAGTGAGGGTCGGAGGCAGTGGAGAACCATCTGTCTTCTTTGCAAGGAAACCAGTCTTGAACCGATTGTGTTTAGGCTTTACCTCAAGAGAAGGGACCGGTGGCGCGGGTATGGGAGAGGAATTGGTCGAGTCTTCCGCAATGTATGTCTCGTCTGGTAGGATAGAAGTGGATAAGGTGGGCGGTAGAGAGATTATATGTTCGCCGGACGATGTGTCCGGTGTTAGGTTCGTTCGTTGTGGTGTCTTCTCGAATTCTGCAAGTGCGCCTTCCGCAGTATCATCACGCCATCGCACGCCTCTCTTCAATCCTTTTCCAGGTGACTTCTTTTTGGGAGTGAAGGAAACGCCCTTTTTAGCTGCCTTCCGCCGTTTTGGAGACATTCTGACTGGAGAGCCATAGGAGTTCTCGTTGCTGGCAAATGATGGAGGAAGGACAGGCTTGAGCGGCGAGGCAACTTGCTTCTTACGCTTGGGCGTTCCAGTCCGAGTAGGAGGAAATGCTTGGGGAGGAATGAGGCTGCCGTCAGGCTTGATAACATGAGATGTGGCAGTCGTACAGCCATTCAGTATCTTAGCGAGTATCTTTTTCGCAGCTCCGACGGCTTCTTCCTCATCCATAGCCATTAGGCTCTGAATCGCGGCTATCGTCTCGAAATGAGTCTGGAGCATTACTTGCACTAGGCCAGCGTCACCGCTTTTCTCATCTTCCGCCACAGCGTTCAAAGCTTCTCGATCTGCGTTTGCCTTCAGAATCTCAACCTCTCTACTCAAGCAAGCTGCGTCTTGTCCGTCTGCTCTCGCATCAGCTTCTTTGAGTTGTCTGATACCGTTCTGCAGTGCCGAATCAATCGCACGCTCCCAATTGCTCTTGACGAATTTTTGATGGTGGTGATGTCTGCTGTTCTCGAGCTCGAGGAGGATACCATGTGCAGTCTTACGCATTGCTGAAATGTTCTGAAGGGCACCTTCCTCCTCTGAATTGTCGCATACTTGGTCGAAAGCAGCAACCCACGAAGAAATCATCGCTATCCTTCTCTCGATTTGTCGGAGCTTTTTCATATTGGTGGCTTTGTCGATGCGCTCTTTCTCAGAGTTGTCGTAGGCGCTGCGAATCCTCGCAACGCCTTCTCTCGTAATCATCTCTCGCTTTTCTGCTTGCCTCTGAAATTTAGCAAATGCTGCTCCTTCATGATCTTTCTGTTGCTGTTTCAACTCGTTAATAAGGACGATTTGCTCGTCAATTTTGACTAAGAAATCTTTAACATGGCGATTCACGTTATAGACATTCCTCGTGACCTTGGTCTGAATGTTCTTCGCACGATTGGCGTAACGAAGTGTGTTCTGCGTTTCGTCGAAGTGCTGACTGGAGGGACTGACGCAAACGATCATTACGGTCTTGCAATTGCCTCCAAGAGAGAATTTGAGCAGTCGAGTCAATTTTGAGTTCCGATATGGCACATGGTTTTTTTTCCGTGGGTCACAGAGAGCATTTATGCAGCTTCCCAGGGCAAGCAGTGACTTGTTGATATTTGCGCCCTCTTGAAGTCGCTCCCCTCTATTCTTCGTGGCGCTTGCTCGCTCGCTTCCTGCTAGATCTATGATACTCAAGGTAGCCATTGTGTGCGGTTCATTGATGTCCGCATTCCTATCTTTCTGTGCAACATTGATTTGGAGAACAGCGTGCGATCGAGAGGAAGTGGCATTGGCTTCCGTGGGCGACATCGTCCGGTACTCATTCCCTCTCACTATCATGTCCATCACCTCTTGTACATTCTGTGGGTGATGGCTTGAGAGACCAGCTACCGATACAGCTTGATTGGCGTCCTCACGGAGCATCAGACCCTGCTTGCTTCCTCCTGGCACCAGCAGGTCTCGGATGGTTTCGTTGTATATTTCCAGGTACGAGAGTGAGACCTCCGTATGCTTCTCATCGTTTCGTTCACTAATTCGCTCGAAGAGCTCTTGCATCGTCAGGAAGATGACACCGGGTGCTTGGACTGTCCCAGTGATCGTGTGTGTTTTGCCACACCCTGTAGCTCCATATGCGAACACCGTAGCGTTGTAGCCATCCAGCACACTGTCCAGCAGGTTCCTTGTGGTGGCTTCGTAGACGTCTCCCTGTGTAGTATTCTCATCAAACACACGATCAAAGCCGAAAGTCTGATCTTTCGATCTTCTGCCATTAGGTCCGGTAAATTTGGAGCCGCGCTGGATTGCATTGTCCTCAGGTGGGTCGAAGACACTACGAGGATCAGCCTGTTATATCCACCATCTTCCAAATAGATTGCCCTCACAGGCATTTGTCGTCCACCACCTTCAACACGGGCCGAATGCCTTTTGATTTCAGCGAGGGCACCGGAGCTCCTGCAAGCGAGCCATCACCGAGGAAAAGGGGACCGTCTGGCACATGCGTCAATTGCGCAGCTTCTCGGACCTGTGACGGTAAGTCAGACTGCGATCAACATAGCCAGAACTCAACATACGGTGAATGGGCGAACTCTGATCGCTACACTGATCGAGGAAGCTCCATCTGAGGCCGCCATGATAGCTTGCAAGGGCTACGCGTCTGAAGAAGGTCGAAGAAGTAATGACGCGAAGCCCCAAAATCCTAATGAGAAAAAAAGACCTGGTCACTGAAAGTACGGTCCCGGAAATTGTGGCTATCACGGTTGTCTTGCTTTGCGCCTAGCTGTTGATGAACAATAACGCCTTACTGCTTTGAGATATACCCGCCGTCGCCTAAGCAACAACCGATGGACCCGCGCAAAATCAGAATATCTCTTAGCATCCATGCAACTGGTACAACTTTCTTAATGTTGGGCTTGGGATTGGAATCGAAGAGGGAAAAATTTCCTTTGATCAATGGTTGGAAAGCTCATGGACGTCATTCGTAGCAGACGGTTGGAACAAACGAAACTTCTCTATCTTGCTAGCGTCTTGTCGTCTTCGCTCTGATCTTCCTCTGTCGGCCAGGTCTTCCCCTCCCAGTCCTTCAAGGCAATACCAATTTATCAGATTCAATCTTTGCACCTGAACCTTCCACCCATATTTTCCCAAGGAAAACCTCTGTCCCGAATTCTGTCGCCCACTGCTCTATCGTCCTCTTCGAGCTGTTCGATATGACAGGATCTTGCATATAATTCGACGGAACCCACCTCCCGACGGGAAGGATGATGTGTTCGTATTTCGTTTCCCATATGCGACTGGTATCAGAGCGATACTTGACACGATCGGCCTGTGAAAGGTGATAGCCGCACTGCTCTACTGCATCAGCTTGGTCCTCCCGACAACCTGCTGAAAAGTAGTTACCTTCACAATCACTCCATACGATTCTATGCACCTCTCGATGACAAAATTCCTGAGGTTGCGGTTGCTTTCCTTCCGAATGAAGTGGAAGGTTGGGTAGTTGTCCATATCTGTGAACGCATACAAGCTCAGGGGATCATAGTTGAACAGTACTGTTGCAACGACGTCTGCCATCGTAAGGTTTTGTTTATTTGACGCCTCGGTGAAGTTCTTGAGATCTATCACTCGAGGCCAACCACGATTCTTGGCACACGCAGTCAACTTAGGGGAAACCCTCCGGAACTTTAATGAGGGCCCTTGAGTATAGCCTGGTGGGTCGAGCTTTACTTTCGCTCTCTTTCTCTTCGGCTTTTCTTTGTCGCCATCGTCCTCCGATGACGATGATTCTGTTTCGCCTGTATCATCGGCTTTGTTTGCTTCATCTTTTTTGTTGGCCTTGCGCTTTGCCAAAGTCTTGTCTGCGCTGCTGGACGGCCCTCCAGTCTTCGCATTGGCCTTAGCCGTGAGGACTGCACCTGGACCAGCCTTAACCCTTGAAGAGCCATCGGTGAAGAGCGGATACACTGCACTTTCAGAAGTAGTGGAGTGGGTATCAGCTGTCTCCTTGCTCGCCGTTTCATTGCTCTTTGTTGAAACTGCTGTATGTTGCAATACTTCATCACCCGTTTCTGGAGAGGTTGTCGAAGCCTCCGGCCCAGTCGCTTTCTGCTTCTGCGTAGGCTGCTCCTTCTCTGTCGGTCCATTGTCTAATGGTTGCATTGCCAGACTCTGCTTTTGCGCAGGTTGTTCTTTTTCTGGTGGTCCACCCTTTTTCTGGCCCTGCTTCTGTGAAGGATGCTCTTTCTCTATGGATTCACCATTTCCCATCTGCCGCACTTTCCCTAGTTCCTCCTTTGCCGAACAGGTTTCTGTGTTCTTCGTCCTCTTTAGCTCGCCCAACCCTTGAGCGCTTGGCGGACATACAGAAGGCATTATCGGATAAGGAGCTGCCGTAAAGGTTATCTGAGCCGTCAAAGTACCACCAGCGGGACCAAGTCTTTGCTCGAGGGCGGCTGTGACTGCTGTGTTGACCCGATAATTCAGAGAGCTGACAGCGCTCCCAAGACGCTGTTCGATCAACGATGTCATTCGATTGCCTAGCGAGCCTATGGTAGGGCCTAGGCGCTTGTCAAGGGCTGCGGTGACAGCGGTCTGGATTTGAGCATCCAAGGAATCGCTTGCAGGACCAAGACGACGGTCGAGAACAGCAGTGACAGAGGCTTGGATCATCGCTTCGAGCGAAAATATCAGGCCCGGTCCTGAGGCCGCGTTTGGATCCATAACCACTGGTTGGGTACTGTCTTAAACTGTGCAAACTTTAATGTAGACCTTGAGGACTGGTATTTTGAAGAGCAATATGTGGATGGTGCGAGCTTCGGGCCTTACGGCCTCTGGGATTTCCAATGGGGCTTAGAGCATCGAGGACTTGTCCATTGCAGAGCAATATGCAGATAAGATGACCTTGCGAACAGGTTTGTCGAGACAATACTTTCCTTGCTTTATTTAGCATCCATCTGTATGGCTCGGGACCCAGACACTTACTCTTTCTATGAAGACACATGCAAATTAAATGCCAATAATGCGGAGGAAAAATTCCCTCAACACAAGCAATACCGTCTCTGCCATGATCAGCATCCGTCCTTGAGACTCGAAGCCTGTGAGCTTACAGTCCTCATGTATCTAGACGTGCAGATCATACGCAACTGACCGAAAGAAAACACATGTTGAGGTGAACGAATAAAGACCGAAAACCCCCTGTCAACCAGGAGTAAACCTTGCTCTTGAAAAAGTTGTTTTGACAGGCTTATCGAGCTGGACTTGACAAGTGACGACGTTCTAAAGATGTCCGGAAGTCACAATATGCCCTGTCATGAACAACAAAGGTGGCGGTGGTGAAAGACAGCAGTGAGACGGGAAGGAAGAGAGCTAGTAGTGACGAGGATAGGAAAAGACGAGGGAAGTGAATGCGTTGGGAGATATAGAGAAGGAGTGAATGCTGGGGTGGAAAAGGTTGACGGTCAAGAGGAAGACGGCTTGGGAATGCAAGCTGGATGATCAGGTGTATGGGTAGCTAGACTATCAAGTCCTTGCCCATGGGCTTGGCTGGATTCCGGAAGCGCCGAGTTGGAACTTTGACATGGAAAGCTGAATGGGGAGGGTTTGTTAGGGGTACGTTGGGAATGTTCAAAAGGCAAGAGTTGTAGGGATATTGTACGGTTGTACGAGTATTCTAGACGGCGTTACACGTCAAAGGGCAAACACGCGCTTGCAGAATGGCCCAGGTCAGTTTTCAAAGATATCATCCACCTGGTGATACCTTATGAGAACCACTCGGTTCGTACGCCATATTGGTACTCTTCGAACCTCCATCAAGCTGTCTGGATCCCACTAGCACCACCCTCGAAGACGACGCCTTCATCTTCGACCCACACCCGACTCCTCAAGATGTATCGACCAAAGTCACCTGCAATCTTTTCGATTTCCACCTTCTTGGATTCCTTTTGCGAGTCACGACCGAACCAGAAGACTGGGACCCATTTGCCACTGGCAACCATCTCGTACGTGAACCGAGATTCCCCTTTCCCCCAAGCGCCCTCCCCGTCACCTAGAAGACCGGACTATGCAAGCAAGTTATTAAGAAGCCTAATAACAGATAAGCAAAATTGCTTACCTGAACCGTCAGGCCTGACCTCTCAATGAAGAAATCACGCCTTGCGCTGCCAGGCTTCTCTCTTCGAATGAATCTGAATTCTGGATGACGATTGATATTGAGAAAGGCGTAAAGGACCTTTGGCTCGTAATTGGAGAGTATTGTGGCGACGATGTCACCCATCTTAAGGACCGGTGTTGAGTGCTTGGTCAAGAATTTCCCAATGTTGATGATATGGGCGCACCCTAGTTTGGCAGCTGAAGGCAGTCTGGCACATGCGCTGTTGTAAAACTCTGATGGCTTCGAATTGAGGGGGAGGAAGACCTCCACTTCCTTTGGATATGCCGAAGCCTCGTCCGTGTCAGGCTCATCTTTGAACAACACCTTCAGAGAAGCAGGGACATTCGTTTGGGATCCTAGGGGAGGAATCGCGTCCGAGGCCGAGCTTTTAGCCGGTCCGGGCTGCAAATTTGAGTCATTTGTCTCGAATGGCCACTTTTCGGTTGCCGCATCGTCTGTTGAAGGTTCGTCCATGCTGACATCTGATTGATCAAAAGCTGGCAGAAGCTCATCCGCTACTGGATCATAATAGAAAATTCGCTGCGCAGGTTGCTGATATGTGGCCGGCACAAGCTCATCTGCTACCGGATCGTAGTAATAGATTGGCTGCGGCGTTTGTTGATGTGCTGCTAGCATGGATTCAGCCTCCGCTTTGACCCTCATAGTAGCCGTCTTCACGTCTAAATCTGGAAGCAGGTCCTTCTCTATTTTTCCCATTATAAGGCGTTTCTTGGCCGCACGAGCGGTAGTCTCCCCTAGTACATTTGCTTTGCGTTTCGCAGAAGACATATCGACGCCCAAAGCTCGGACGATGCCGGGGTCTCTTTTGATCTTGACAGGAGTATCTGCGCGGTTGTCTTCACGGTTACCGTGGTCCGTGAGATCATCTGATGTGATGTAGGACTCGTGTATACATTGGCTAAAAGCATAAGGGGAGTCGAATGGGTCGTATGGAACCTCAGAGACTGGAGGCCGAAGCCCACAGATAGAGCTCTGCGTCTTCAAAAACTGATCCAATCGGCCGAGAGGGCCAAGTAGAGGGATGAGGGCTTTACCGAACATCTGCTGCAGAGATGAAGTCTGCTCGGAAGTGAAGCCTGGCATAATCTGCGGATCTACAATTATTTCAATATCTATGGGGCTGGGTTCAGGAGACGAAGAGTCGAAAAGAAATGTCAGATCTAACCCTTCTGCGTTGAAGGGCTTCTGCATGGCGGGCTTCTCTGAAGCGGCGGGGTGTTGGATTGAAGTAAGGAGTGTCTGGGAAAAGAGCTTAGCTGATGAAGTAGGATTGGGTTATAGTTCTGATGAGGTGAAGCAAAGACTAGAAGCAAAGTGTGCAAATCCTCTGCGGAGTGGTGACTAATGTGTGAAGAAAAGCCAGCATGGAAGTTTAACGGCGGAAAGACTCCAATAAGTTGGTATGAGGACACGAACCTGAACCGCAACTCAAGTGAATGAGAAGAGAGCTCAAAGCTCCCTGGTTTCCACGAGCATGACAGGAAGTCGCAAAGTCGGTCAATTCCAAGGCAAGGTTGTATACCTTCATTGTTGGTCGTGGGAGCAGTCATACTCTCTAAAATCTTAGATAGACTCCACATCAGACATGATCCTGGCTTTGACTCCCAGCTTCGTCGTCATAACTTGGTATTATGACATCCCACTCATCATCCACATCCATTCCATCCTCCTCAGCTCCCTTCTTGAACTTGAAAGCCAGCATAGCCCCCTCTCTCAGCCCCGCACCCAGAGGACTCTCGTTCAGGATGCTACCCTTCTTGACACCTTTGCCATTCGTATCTCCATTGTCAACCTCTGGGATCTTGAGAGCTACCCATCCTCTGCTGATGTCGTTTTTGTCTCTTGGCACGCCAAATTCGATGTCTTCCGGATCTGAAACTAGAGCATTGCCGTTAATGTCCTTGATACCTGTGGCTTTGATTGCATCTAAGAGGTCGCGCTTTATTGAATCGAAGGATTGGCTTTGCTGGACGAATAGGAGGATCGTGGTTTTGTGCTGCTTAAAGCGCAACGTCCATTGCATCCCACTGGGCGTCTTGGCTGGCTAGTAAATTAGAATCAGTACTGGGTTGCAAGATGGTTTGTAGGGTCATTCGTACCATGATGCGTACTGTTGAACCTTGAGAAGACTGACGCGCTCGTGGAAAGAAATGTCGGCGTAACAATCAATCTCGCCGCGATTTTCAGCCCTATCAAGTTGAGTGCCAAGCAAACTGCTCTTGACTCTTCTATTGTTTATTCAGCTCCCCAACGAGCTGGGAAAAGGCTCGGGCAGCTACACCCGGACAACGGAAACGCTATGGAAGGCATAGAACCTCCAGTCGAGCTCGGCGATCTAACTGAAAACCAACCACAACCTGTCCCACTTTACGAGAACCGTCTCTCTACTCCGTTCTTCATTCGTTTCCCAGCAGCCACCGCCGCTGCTTTTCTCACAGGCGCCGCACTAGGCGTCTCTCATGGCGGCAAGACAGCAGGCATGCGTTTCCGAGCGGAGAATTCCCACCGATTCCCGACGACATCTGCAGGATGGTACCTGTACCACAAAAGCAAGAACTACCACATGATGCTAGGAGGAATTAAAGAAGGGCTGAAGATGGGCGCCAAGGTTGGATTTTGGGCTGGAAGCTTTTTCGTAGTCGAGGAAGCGGTAGATGAATGGCGGGGGACGAAAGATTTCCTATCGACGGTCGTAGCTGGAATGACTCTTGCTGCGGGTTTCAGTGGACAGCCTTGGAGTGTGTGCCCCGTCCTCCATTACATGGGTATTTGGCACAATGCTGACGATCCCATACCAGACATACTGCCCCTAGATACCGCAGCCCGTACTATTCGGACAGGATTATATGGCGGTCTAGCGTTTGGGCTGGCTCAAGATGCTCTAGGCCTTGCAAGAGGCAGGCGATTGGGCTACGTCGATTTATTGTTGTGCAGAAGCCGAGATACCTTGGAGATGCGAGAGGCGGAAGGCTGAAAGGTCTGCTCGCATATCTTGCTTGAAAGTCACGTTCAGACCGAATGGTTGTCACGGCCAGAGCAAACGGCGAACCACAAAGGCAATGCAAGAATATTCTACAAAGCACTCGCCTGTGGGACTCCCGGAAGCATATAAGCATAATCAGTCCCCAAAACTGAAGTAAAAGAAAGAACCAGGGCCAGCTTGGCTATTTGGGCGACGATACCATCAGCAGAGAGGCCGACATATTACAGAGTTGTGCCTGCCAGCCTATGGCATCCTCAACTACCATTCTTTGCCAGCCACTCATTGCGACCAAGTTGCTACGCCCTATACGGAGGGCGATCGATTATGAAAATTTACAACATCTGATACTTGCCTTAAATGGTTTCAACCACGTCTTTCAGATGACCTATCATGACTTGATTATATGGCAGCTTCCTTGATGCACGAGGATCTCATACGTGGTTGGGCCTCAACCCTACATATATAGCCTCCTCTCTGACCCAATAAAAATTGATTACTTACAGTCGTCAACACAAGGCGGCATCAAAACTTTCGAAAGGAATGTGCGAGACGGAGACGTGGCCTTTTTGTTCTGACACAGATATAACTCTAGCTGCTTAGTTTTGGATTGGGAACTTTTCCCGACTCGTTCGTCTCCAGTTTCGGTTTGTATTCAGCTTACGGTCGCACAGTATTGGTGACGAGTCATTAGCTGGAGAATTGTAAATCTCGGGAACGATGTGTTAAGTGGTAATGTGTTAAATGGTGGTGTGTTCGGCCGGGAGCTTCACTGAGTACTTGACCCTCGACTTCTTCCCCTTCCCTTCACTTCTCTAGGTCTTTACCTTTTTCAAAGACAAAAAGGCTCTGAATCGACCTCTACACTGAACTACCTGTCCAAGCTGATTCTATCAAGTATTCCTTTCTCAGCATATATCCACGAATGGGCCGGCGTTCTGGCTACCACGATCAAGAGGAACCGGACATCATCAGCCCTCAGGCTGCCAGACTCAATGGAGATGGTCTTTCAGGACCACGTAGGCCGGTTCATAGGCTGGCATCGGGTCTTTCAGGTAGAACTGGTCCCCGTGCGCCCCTACCGAATGATGGAGCTCGTCGAGGCGATGATTTTGGGGACATTTTTGAGAACGAAGAAGCGGAACCACGCCGTCGTCCTCATGCTGGCGGACTTCACCATCACGATGCAGAGGAAGAGGCCGGCTTTTCAAACGCCAGACCATCCGCACGCCGCCACAACAATGTAAGCGAACTCCCAAATCGACGTGCCGAGAGAGACGATGGGGTTGGGTATAGTGGAGCTTTCTTCGGCAGTCGCAATTCCGTTAGGGGACGCCAACACGACCATGCCGAGGACGACAAGGGTTCGGAAGAACATGGAGTACACCTAGGTCGTCATGATTATAATATGGGCTACCGACAAAACCATGCCGAGTTCGACGGATCTAGGAATGGCGGCCGCGGTGGAGGTGGAGGTGGACGACGACACGATCACGCGGAGGACAACGGCGCGTTAGAAGCTGCTGGCACACGCCCTAGCCATCAAAATCCCAATGGCCAACTTCAAAGAGATCGTCATGGCGACCGAGAAGCGTCGGAAGATAACGAGAGGCATGGCGATTTAAGGCGTGGTCGTGGTGATCGGGTTCGCAATCGAAGTGACGAGGCTTATGAGCATCCTGACCTGAGGCCTTCTAGGGGTCTGATTGGGGGCGGTCACACTCCACAGGATGATGGCAACTCCCAGGAGCAGCAAGGAAGATTCATTCCATATACCTTCCGAATGCTACACCCAGAGGACGTGAGATTCCTGGTCAAAGTCTTCAAGGTTCGCACGAGCAAGGTCAAGGAATGGTGCGAAGCAGATTACATCCGCATGGATAATTCAAGGAACTTCGAGACCAACATTGATCCACTTCTAAGCACACTGACGAGCGGAGACCGCGAACTCTACGCAAAGGCCCTTCAGAGGAAGCAAAACGAGAAAGAAATCAGGAAGATCGTGGGATGGGGTCCCAAACACGCAATGACTGCCTTCGATCGCGGCTACGAGGCGGGGCAAACTAGTATACGTCGTGAACACAAAGCCGAAAGGCATGGGAGTCTTGACCTGTGTGCTATGGGCAAACGCGTCAAGCCCGACAGCTACGCTTATAAACCGAGCAGGTACGGGCTGGTGCGGGAGAAGGACTTGTTACTGGTCACAAATGCACCAACCAGATTCAGACGCGAAAGATTACGAGGATGTTGAGAGAACTTTTAGCTCCAAATTGCTTACTTGTATAGGCTATGTCTCCAGTATCACGAAAATAGACCAGGATAGTAATCTGATGCAATCAACACGCGTCTTGTCATGCTTCATTGCATTCCAGCTGTATTACCTTACTCATTGGGCACCAGACTCTATCGGCAACTCGTCGCCACTAAAATGTCACGTCCTCATACGTAGTCTAGGCCATCATGAGCACCATTGTGGAAATGATCTGCACCTTGAACAGCTTTAGCTAGACCGTATGAAAAACCTGTCATATCATGGCGTTATGTTGGCTTCTTGCATGCAGGACAGCCATTTGAGCGATGAGGTCTTGACTCTAGAAAGATGGTATTCGCCCTAGTTCAATGGATATTGGGGCCGAGTCATCACACCAGGCGCTCTCTTCCGACTGCTGTGTTAACAGCAGCAACCGTTCACCGACTGGTCCATCTCCAGGTCCGAACCGCCTCGCCTTGCCTCTACCCCGGTCTGTAAATAGCTTCATGTGACACAGTGTCAATGACTAGCCATTGGTTGGAGAGTCTTAACACAACCTCAACCTCGATCCCGGGAACAGAGTGTTGAGCTTCCATTGTGTTCTCCAGTGGCTTACTGGAGTATTTAACCCTCGCCTTCTTCTTCTTCTTTTCTTTCTCTTCATCATCGTTGGATTCTCTACCCCTCACAAGAACACACAGCATCTGGTTCTACCTTTACATTTACACACCTTTCCAACTTCGTGCTACCAAGGACCTCCTCAATATGTTCCCACAAGGAGGCCGGCGTCCTGTCCACGACGACCCGAATGAATCAGACATAATTAGCCCTGGGGCGGCCAGATTCTCTGGAGGTCGTCGTCCAGAACCACGTGGGCAAGGCCGTAGACCAGCTCCGGACCCTAGCAATGGCGGCCTTAGGAGTCACGAAGCTGGGCCTCACTCACGTCGACCAAATGAAGCTGGTCGACCACGTCAGGCCGAAGAATTCGAGGATGATTATGGGGTCGAAGGACTGAAAGCACGCCTTCCTCGTCAGAGTCACGAAGCTGGGCCTCATTCACGTCGACCTAATCCAGCTGGTCGAGCACGTCAGGCCGAAGAACTCGAGGATGGTTATGGGGACGAAGAACCGAAAACACGCCTTCCTCGTCAGAGTCATGAAGCTGGGCCTCATTCACGCCGACCAAATCCAGCTGGTCGAACACGTCAGGCCGAAGAACTCGAGGATGATTATGGGGTCGAAGGACTGAGAGCACGCTTTCCCCGTCAGAGTCACGAAGCTGGGCCTCATTCACGCCGACCAAATCCAGCTGGTCGAACACGTCAGGCCGAAGAACTCGAGGATGATTATGGGGTCGAAGGACTGAGAGCACGCTTTCCCCGTCAGAGTCACGAAGCTGGGCCTCATTCACGCCGACCAAATCCAGCTGGTCGAACACGTCAGGCCGAAGAACTCGAGGATGATTATGGGGTCGAAGGACTGAGAGCACGCTTTCCCCGTCAGAGTCACGAAGCTGGGCCTCATTCACGCCGACCAAATCCAGCTGGTCGAGCACGTCAGGCCGATGAATTTGAGGATGATTATGGGGCCGAAGGACTTAAAGCTCGCCCTCCCCGCCAGAGTCACGCTGGTGGCCGTCGCCATCACCATGCTGAGGAGGAGAGTAGTTTTGCGGAGGCTGAGATAGGAGCCCGCCAGAAGTTCGCTGGGGTACGCGAAGGTCATCATGCCGAAGAAGGAGATGAGTTTGAAACCGCCGGAAACCCTTTCAGTCGCCAGAGTTTTCCTGGAAGCGGACGCAACCATGCGGATGAAGAGGACGTATTCAAAGATGCTGGAGAAATTCGACGGCGTCATGACCATGCTGGGGTCCGTCGAAACGGCTTTCCCGAAGAGGCTGACGGTTTCGAAGCCGCTGGAGCACGCCCACACAAGCAAAAGCCCCTTGGTCGAGCTCGTGGACCGGCCACCCGCCATGAGCCCGCGCACAATGACGATGATAGGTATGGAGGCTCCGGTCGAGGAGGTGGCAACCGCGCTCGTGAACGAGATGAAGACGAGCTTGATGGAGAAATTCATCGCGCTTCTCGGGCCCTGGTGAGAGGCGGAGGCAAATCTGGTTCTTCGACTCGAGGCGCTCATGGTGACAGCGGCTCACATCGGCATAGCCGGTACATTCCCTATACTTTTCGAGTCCTCCCCCTGGATTATTTGGAGCTCCTCAAGTGGGTTTTTCATGTGCCCTCCAGTAAAGTCGAGGAGTGGTGCAACGACGGCTTCATCCGCTTGGACAAATACACCACAAAGGGGTGCCCCTACAACATTGACCCTTTGCTGGCCAAGGTGCCCGAGAAAGACCGAAAGGTGTACGAAGAAAAGATCCGGAAGACCGATATTGAGCACGAGCTTAGAGCAATCATGGGGAAAGGTATTAGGACGGTAGAAGATGCTATTAAGGAGGAAGATCTTAGGAAGAGCCAAGGTCATAGCAAGGGGAAAAATCTTGGCAAGGGAAAGATTCTTAGGATGGAGAAAGATCCTAGGAGGTGAAACCTTGTTCGGCACAACGGGCTCATCACGGAGCAGCAGAGTGTTTGTCGCGGGTACGATACTCGTACAGGGCATTTGTCTACTGTGGTGTAGTCACTTCCTGTATGCTTGCTTGCGCCGGAAAGGAGGGTCTCTGCATTGATGAGATATTCTAGAGAAACAGACTCTTGCAATCAGCCCATATCATAATTGAAGATCTTGCAGCCTTGTTAAGTACAAGGACACATACCCTTGATGTTCGACTTATCATGTTCCTCTGATTTTGTATTTGCAACCAATGGGTGTCTGTTATCAGCTTGCTTCTTGCTATGCTTCCCTCCCTCTTTCCGATGCCTCCTACTTACCCAGAGCTTGTGTCACACTCCAAGTCTAATGATTCACGTAGGAGAGAGCCCATCAGTGATACACCTTCCATAGGCAAAACATCACAATTCTCGAGCGACAGTAACAGCAAAGCGAACGTAGACCACACCAGCGGCGTGATCAAAAGGTATCTCGCAGTAACATTTTCTATTCCTTTGCTCACGCCTTGACAGGCAATTAGTGGAGATTGAGGTATCCAACCTCTGGAAGAACCTGATCAAGCGGTGTCTCCCAGCAACAGCAACAATGTTCCACCTCTCTGCTCAAGCCTACGCCACACCAGCCACGGAGATGAGGCTATGCAACGCCCTAGAAGGCGCCAGCATACCTGCCCTTGCCCTTGATGGCGAAATCCTGCACCACCGTCCCCTTGAACTCCTTCTTCTCCTTCTCCTCCCCTGCCTGTCCCTCTTCAGCACCAAAGTCCTTCTCCTTCACCCCCTTCCTATCTCCCGTTCCAGTCCCCGTAGCCAAACGAGCAAGATCCGCCTCCATCTCGTCCGCAGTATACATACGACGACCGATAGGCACGCCCCCGTCCCCCTCCTTTGGCACCATCACACGCGTCGCCTGCTGATTCCCCTGCGGTATCGGACGGCCCAAACGGAACCTCTGAACCGGGCCGTTCTTGCCAAAGTTGGCCAAACGCTTGGTGACTTCGCGCTTGGATTGGATGTGGAGCTGGTCTTCGGCCGGCTGGGGGTTCTGTACGTTGGCGATGAAGTCGCGCTGCAGGTCGGGCTTTGAGGGCAGGGTGCCGTCGGCGCGGTAGGGGAACTGGCGGGGGGGGCCGTCGCCGATGAACATGCCGGTGGCCATGTCCAAGAACATGCCGTGGCCGCTACCGAAGAGCGGGACTTTGGAGGGTGGGGCAGCTTCGGCTGGCTGAGGGTGCTGTTCGTTGGCGATGAAGTCGCGCTGCAGGTTGGGCGTGGATGACTGAGTGCTGTCTGCACGGTAAGAAAACTTGCGGGGGGCGCCGTCGCCGCCGAACATGCTGGGGGTCGGGTTGGAGAAAATGCCGTGGCCGTTGCCGAAGAGCTGAGCTTTGGAGGGTGGGGCGGCTTCGGCTGGCTGAGGGTGCTGTTCGTTGGCGGTGAAGTCGCGCTGCAGGTTGGGCGTGGATGACTGAGTGCTGTCTGCACGGTAAGAAAACTTGCGGGGGGCGCCGTCGCCGCCGAACATGCTGGGGGTCGGGTTGGAGAAAATGCCGTGGCCGTTGCCGAAGAGCTGAGCTTTGGAGGGTGGGGCGGCTTCGGCTGGCTGAGGGTGCTGTTCGTTGGCGGTGAAGTCGCGCTGCAGGTTGGGCGTGGATGACTGAGTGCTGTCTACACGGTAAGAAAACTTGCGCGGGGGCCCGTCGCCGGTGAACATGCCGTCGCCACTGCCGAAGAGCTGAGCTTTGGAGGGCGGGATGGCTGCGCTTGGAGTGTTGGTGGGGGCTGCTGCCGATGCTTGTCAGCATGGTTTGGGCTAGTAGGCCGTTTCAAACACGTAATAATGGGGGAAAAGACGGAGATTGTGAGGCATTTGTCGGTATAGAAATGAGCTTGTACAACGCTTTAGACACGTAGAACAGGGAAGAAGATCGTGGAACGTAGTAGTGACGATCAATAAACGACGAAAGTACAACGGCATGGACAGCAAGATATGGAGTTCTTACCGGGCACTTGGCCTGGCTTCGCCTGCCCATAGTACACCCAGTCGTTTGGGTTACGTGCGCGGATTACTATCAAATGCGTCAGCTACAGTCCCCATACAGCTATGCAAGACGCGGTAGCATACCTGGCTGAATTTTTTGACCTGGCACAAAAACAGGCGCTTCAGGGTTCATAATGAACTTCCCGGAGGGATACTCGTACGGCATATCGCTTTCTTCGATGGGTTCTAGCCCTTGATTCGTGTCTGTAGTGCGGTCCGATACCAAAGGGGAGGTGTTGTTGGAAGGTGGTGAGCTTGGAAGAAAGGTTTGTGGTTGTGGGTCAAGATCGGTATGGGTAGGTCGATAGGGATAGGAATCATCACTAGCTTCTCGGCGTTCAATGTAGTTGCTTTCAAGATTATCTGCTGGACTTGTCGGTCGACTATCATTCACCCGATGTGCAGATCGTGGCGGCCAGAGACGTGAGAACTCGTCTAGTGCTTTTGCTGTTGGTGAGTCTGTGGACCCGTTAGCTCGGGATCTTTAGATATATCCTGCTTGCTCTTGAGGTAAGATGTTTCTTCATGTGCTAGAACTCGAGGTAGGTGCCTCTTCATAGAGTAGAAAGACATTGCTTGTAAAGTACAAAAATGCTCCTCCTAATTTTTTTCTTGGCGGAAAGGCATTTCTTTCAAGAAAGAATCAAGGCTTATGCCAACGGTGACATCCTTTGGCTGGGATACATGCCTCTCTTTAAAGAAAGAAGCCATGAGCCACTCCATCATAACGCCTTTCTGGCATGCTTACGAGTCCTTGCTAGAAGCAAATATTAAGAGGACGCATCATTGCAATGATTGTCGAGCAAGTTTACAAGACTATGCTTCGCAGAAAGGCTCACGGGAAAAGCAAGCTTACCTGGAGTATCGTCCTCGTTCTCTGGAATTGCCCCTGAGATTCCGTACTCGACCAAGTCAATCTCAGGCTCTCTCACCTTTGCCTGCTGCGTAACCGAGGCCTTCTGCTTTTCAAGTTGTGTACTAGCCTTGTCTCTGTGGGAGAATGAGGATCCTCTAGGAGCAGCCGTGACGGTCGATGGAGCTCGCTCTCTACGCTCCACACGGCTTTCTTCAACGCCTCGGAGTGCCTCAGATGAGTTCTGATTCTGAACTGTGATAGGGATCGACGAAACTATGCCTCTGCTCATGCTTGGGCTAGCTATTGGTGTCTGATGGGCAGTAGTGTACAAGCTGTCTGAGCTTCCATTTGGTGTTGCTATAACGGTCGACTCAGCCACGGTTGGCGCTTGTACAGAGTGATCATCTTCTTCAGCTGTAAAGTAAGATTCTTCGCCAGGGGAACGACTCGATGATTGGGAAGACGACATGATGATCTGACAAGTTTGAGTGGCCTCGCTTGGAAGGTTCACAGAAGCTTTCTCTCGCTTGGAATGGAGTTGGCTCTGGAGCGTAATGAGTATCTTTCAGCAAACACTATATTTGTACTTCTGTTAAGCAATTCAGCAAGGCGAGTGTGTAAGGGTTTGCTTTAGGGAGTGTTCATGGATGCATGAAGGCAGATCTAAAGAGATGTTGAGCAAACGGTGTTGTTTACAGTGCCAAGCCGGCAAGTCATGCAATCGGTAAGTCCAATTCACTGTGCCTTATAGGGCGTTTGGAGCATTTAGCATAGGAATACACCATATATCAAAGTCATGCATTTCACAATACGCGACAAGGAGAGGGTCCTTGACCTATCCGGTGATGTCTTCCCTAGATCTAACCTCCATACTGCTCCTTTAAGTGTCCAACCTGGCTGGACTACCTCCAAAATCTCTAACAACATTGTTGGCTTATCACAGAGGCTCATACGGAGCTCCGCACATCGAATGCCTTCCCAGGCAACAAGGGCTACTCAACTGAGTCAGCACTGGAGTAGATTAAGCAAAGCCAAGTCTCACATACAATAAGGAATTTACCCAGAGGTTTGAATTGACACAAACATAAATTCATTGACCAGCTGTCGACTGTTTGAATTTGCAACCCGAGGTGAGTATAGTGATGATCGATTTAGCGATTCCAGCTCTGTGCTCAGGAAGACCGGCGGTGCCTCCTCACAACATCAAAATCTGCGTTTCTTTTTGGTTGCAGCCTGACTCTTACTCTCGAGTTCTCGCTTCAGCTGTTCCCTTTTTCTATTCGCTCTCTCTTGAGAAGTCTCTCTAGGAGGTGAGGGTTCTGGAGGCCTTTGGACCTTCCGGCCCCTCCTCTCAAGTTCTGATGTCATTGGTGCAACAGTCTGGTCCCTTGTATCACGCTTTGGGCTCACAGGATCTTCTGACCTGTTTGACGGAGGGCCCTCATATTGATTAGACCCAGACCCAGTGCCGCCTATTTTGCCAAGTCTGCCTATCCCACCGATCTTGCCCAGCTTTGGCTTTGTTCTTGGTACTGCAGGATTTTCGGGAGAGCGATCTTTGCCTTTGCCACCAATCTTGCCCAGCTTTGGCTTTGACTTTGGCACCGAATGAGTCTTGGCAGAACTATCGTTGATTTCTGACGCAGAAGTGGTCAAGCCATCATCATTCAAATCCATTGGCTCTGGATATTTTTCCTTGGAGCCATTCGCAAAACCACTGCCTACCGCGTTGTCCTTACGCAAAAGCGAAGGCTTGGAATGGGATGACTGATGGTCGCCATCACTCTCGTCAGTCGTTGAACCACCCTCGTCTGCATAATCTTTCCCTAGAGTGGTTGAAGTTTTTGGCTCGGTGTCCATGATTAGCCCCTCGCGTCTCGGTGCCTGCGCTGAAGGTTTCGGAGGAGTTGATTGTCTCTGAGATACATTAGCCGCCTCTCATTAAATTGCGAGGTCTAGATACCTGAAATTCACCCTCCACAGCAATTTCTTCTTTAGCATCTGCCTCTAGAGTGGCTGGCGTGGATCCTTTGCGTTGCGAGTTGTTATGGCCTACTGTCTTCCACCATTCTCCATAATCTGGGATCTGCAATCGCTCACCAGCATCTTTCCCGTGGTCATTGAATATCTGAGGCAATAAATCATCCAGGTGAAGGGAGGATTCGCTATCCTTCACGAGTTGACCTTCCCAGTGGTGCTGATCAAACTCTCCGAGGCCCTTAATAGAACTCGCTATGGCTCGACGCACATTAGGTCCTGTACCTGACCTTGACGACAAAGCGCCAGGAAACACTTTCCCAAGATCAACACCATCGCCCTGCATTTTTTCAATCAATTTAGAAATGACACTGTCTTTCTCTTTCAATTGCTTTAACAGAGAGGCTTTCTCCGCCTTTGCAGTGAGCTGCTGGCTCAGAAGAGGCGATACAAATTCCGAAGCAAAAATTGATTGGGACGCAAGAATAAGGACGATAGACCATTCGAGAGGCTGAAGGGGGGATGGCAATGGAGTCAATGTATGTAAGGCCAATTGTTTGATATCGTTGCTCTCGTCCAGATTTACACTCGTTCCTGGACGTTGCTGTAGAGCATCTTCAATGCTTCTAAGGAAGAGAAGCATTTGCGCAGAGTCTTCGCTGGGATCGATGCTGGATTCATCGTTGAGCGCTTTTCGTTTGATCTGTCTCCGGTCAAGTGATTCGGTCCAGACATACGAAAGATCTGTGAGCCATACTTTATAGTCCGATGGCCCGAATTCGTACTTGACTAGAAGCGAAGGGATCCCACTATATTCGCGCTGCAAATGAAGGGGTTTCCAGGCGGAGGGCATGGTTTTAAAGCATCGAAACCCAAAGGAACCAAAAGAATGAAGAAGGATTGAATTTCCATCTTGCTGCAACTGTACCTTAGCTTGCCAAGTGGCCTATAGATTGCAGATGAGCTAGCTCATGCTAGCGCAAGGCACCCGTGAAGCTCGACGGTACGTATGTGCACTACTCCTAGCGGACGGGCGTTATAAGTGTTCTTGACATGAGAGAAGGGACTACCACCCTTCCATCAAAACTAAAGGGTTGTACTACATTTGTATATACAGCAGATCATCTTGGTCTGCGATCTTTCCACACAATGAGCAACCCCAATCTGATTCCTGTACATGAATCCCGCAAGAGACCCGAACCCTCCTCCCCACCTCCATGGCAAAGACCAGCCAAAGACCATCGACGCAACCAAAATCAGGACAGACCGAGGCGATTGGGTGGTGACCATGCCCAAGATGACGATATCAGTGCGAGAAAGGAGCAGGAGAGCTTTGTAAGAGAGCAGACCCGCCTGAACCAAATCCAAGAGGCGGAGCAGATGAGAGAATGGGTTTCAAAAGAGGATGACTTCGTGCTGCAGCAGTCGAAAAAGAAGGCTCACATACGTGTGAGAGAAGGCCGCGCAAAATACATCGACTGGCTTGCTGTGACTTTGGGCGTCATCGATCCTACCAGGGATCCGATGGAAGAGGACAGTAATGAATCAGACATCGACGTTGTGGATCCTTCGGGCGTGTTTGAGGGTCTCGATCTACCTCAGCTGCAGGAATTGGGAAAAGATATCGAGACATACATGGCACTGGAATCAAGTCCGAGCAACTGTCGGTATTGGAAGGTGAGGCTTCTCCAGTCTGGTAGCTGACGTTTTACTGACTTATCTTAGGCGTTGAAAGTGATATGTAAGGATTACGAGGATAAGCTAGCACCAGCAGCATCTCGTGGATATATCATCAGCTCCGTATCAGCTGACGTCGATCGACTGTTGAGTCCAAAAAGCCTGGCAGAATTAGAAAACTTGGAGAAACAAATCTCCCATAAATTGCAGTCCAATGAACCTATAGACGTGGAGTACTGGGAGCAGCTGCTTCGCAACGTCGCTGTTTACAAGTCGCGGGCCGAATTGAATACAGTCTACAATAATATCATAGCGAGTCGCTTGAACGATCTCAGGCACGAGCAGCGTGCGGAGGCAATGCTCGTAAGGGACAAGTTGGCTCTCCTTACTCGCATCAGCAAGCCGAAGGATCTCAGGCCTGACGGCACAACTTCAATTGCTGATGATTCGAACACTGAACCGCCACATCTAAGTTACTCGCGAGAACTCGATCCAGAACCCCTGCTTAAGCTTCGAGCCGAGGATAAAGGCCTTGACACCATAGACGAGAAAGACTTTCTAGACAAGCTCGCTTCCGAGCGTCAAAGGGTGCTCAAATTGAAGTATATTCCCTTACGACAAGCTCAATCAGACAAGAAAGTACCTGTGGCTGCCTCAAAGACGGCTGAAGCTACCACTTCTAGCGCTTCCCGCTTTGCGACCGTCCCCAACGAAGACTTTTCATCGGCAACAAAAGCTTTGTATGAAAGAGAAGTTGCTAGAGGCGTCCAAGAAGACGAAGAAATTTTTGCCGGCGAGGAAGACTTGTCTTCATCCTCCAAACCTCAATGGGCTAGCAAATACCGCCCACGAAAGCCTCGGTACTTCAATCGTGTTCAGATGGGTTATGAGTGGAACAAGTACAACCAGACCCACTACGATCATGACAATCCACCACCCAAGGTTGTCCAAGGCTATAAGTTCAACGTCTTCTACCCGGATCTTATCGACAAGACTAAAGCTCCAACATATCGCATCGAGCGCGAGAATGGACGCAAACGAGGAGAGTCATTCGCACCTGCAGGTGAGGAGGATACGTGTCTTATCCGTTTCATTAGTGGTCCTCCATACGAAGATCTAGCGTTCCGAATCGTAGACAAAGAATGGGATTATAGTGCTAAGAGAGAGCGCGGCTTTCGAAGCAGTTTCGACAAGGTGAGTCAACTTTTCCGCCATCAATTCCAATCCAGTTACTCTTCCATTGCCATTCTACCTTCTTTCTAAAGTCTAAAGCAATGACTGATCTTCGATGACAGGGCATTCTTCAACTCCACTTCCAGTTCAAAAAGGTAAGCTGCTCTCGTCATATGTAGTCGGGAGTTCCTACTGACTCTATCACAGGTCTACTATCGCAAGTAGAACCTTAGGGATCTTGCAGTCTGGTAGCACTCCACCCCAGGATAGGGTTCTCGCTGTACTGGGGCTGTGTAAAGCAGCCTCTCTCGTCTGACAATGCTTGACTACTTAGTCAGTTCTTTCTTGCTGCCGTGACGCGCGTGTAGGCCTAAGTACAGATTTCTAGGGTCACGGTCTCTTCAGGACTTTCAGGACTGTGTGTCGAATAGACATCCAGCGATTGCTCAAACACCTTGGTTGCCTAGGTCTCTAGAACCTTTACAGATTATACGACACACACGAGTGGTATGGCTGTTCCCTTCTTTCGCGCGCGTGTACAAGCACGATCATGAGCTTGATGCAATCATTGATCCTCAAACAGAATTTTACTGGCTGCCAGACCGTTAGGAGCTTACGTAAAATCTGCTAATGATGCATTCGCCACTGTGCAATATTTCATAGCTATCGAAGGTCTGAAAGTCGAAATCTGAGGCTCTTACGTCTTTAAATCTCAAAAGTGCGGCTCTGAGATAACAATGCATGAGCTTCTATTATGCTTTTCGTACAACCTGGGATCAATGATCTCTCCTACAGATATCTGGCGGCATCTAGCGGCATCTGAAGGCTCAGTGCAGTCTCCCATCCTCAATTTTCGCCCTTGATTGGCACCCAATCAATGATCATGTGGCTAGAGTTGGGTTTAGAATTATCTGGACGTTCTAGAGCCTTGGCACCAGCAATCGTGCTCATCCGAGCTCCTTTGCCAATGAATTCCTCTGGATGCAACTAGCCGTGCAGCTAAATGATTACAATCGGGAAGTGTCTGAATTTTCAGAACCGAAGGCAAGTATGCGGTATCAGCATCTCAACAGTCCCTCATGACAGAGTGCACAAGCTGAATCCATGCTAGTGAAGCTCTGCGATTGGACGATCCTGCAAGGACGCATCTCCGCAAGCATGGCAGATTTTGGGCAACGTGATGCCGGAAGCCGATTGATACGCGGCCAGTGGAGAGGGTAGTTACAGTCTTTCTAATTCTCCATATTTGTTTGCTTGCCGCCCACGACAGGGGAACTGCAGGGCCAGCTCGGGATTGTGAGCTGGCTTCCGTGTGATCAAAGGTTGAAGATCAGGCTAACAGTCAATTGAATTACTTCTGTCATGTTTCACAAGCTATGTCATCCAAGCTTCACCCACATCTGTTTTTCTTTTGCCTACCGAGAGGCCATCGCACTTACATCGCTATTGTTCCAAATCGGACAAAGAGGACCACTATCACTTCTGTTCCTTGTGAAATTGATCTAGTAATGTTGCTACACAGATCAATCAATCGTCCCTTTCATTCCCCCGATCTGTCAAACAATCTCAATGACCTCAAGTCTGACAATCCTTTGACCACTCGCGAGTCTCCGTTGACTGAGAGCGATTCACAAACTATCATGCCGGCCTTGCTCGTCAACAGAGCTTCAGCGCTCTCAGACCACAGTCATGATGCATTACACCATTTGCCTAGTCAAGCTTACATCAGTCCGGAATCTTCGTTAGCATGGCCAAACTCGGAACAATTAGCGACCCTTGGTCATACATCGTTTGGCTATCGGACCGAGCCAAGCTCTTCTGCTATCCATTCGCGGACTTGTTTCGGAAATATTGAGGATCAAGCGAAAAGAGAGGACAAGTGGAGCAATGGTCCTCATCAACAGCTGCCAACGCCGTTCTCGTTATCGTCGTCTTCATTCAACAACAATGCCTTTGAAACAGACCAAGAACTGGCCCCTTCCACTCTCTCAAATTCTGCAATCCAACGTCCTATTCTATCCATTCCAACCCATCAACGCCAACTACCGCCCTGGACGGACTTCGCAATTGCTAACGCCTTCGAGGAGCCAAGGGCTAGGCCCAGATATGACCCGCCTCAAGCTTATGCCTATGATACCGCACCTTCTTTTGGCCCATCACTGTATGCAACCTCTTCTGACCTCCGGACCTCCACTCAGCCCAGGTTGCATCACTCCTTCCGGGGGACGGAACGTTGCGCTCCCCAAGACAGCGAGAGTGAGAGTGAAGGCAAGCAAGGCGAGCCTCCGTATGCGAAGCTGATTTACCGAGCGTTGATGGACGCGCCGGAGCACCAGATGGTGTTGAAAGACATCTATGATTGGATAGCACAGAATACCGACAAGGCAAGAGATCCAGCTTTCAAGGGATGGCAGAACAGTGTCAGACACAACTTGTCGATGAACGGGGTATGTCTTGCAAACCGCAATGCGCAATTTCTCCAGAAACACTGACATAGATGTAGGCCTTCAGAAAGGTTCCCCATGTTGATCCATCAAACAAAGCAAAGAAAGGTTTCATTTGGCTCCTGGAGCCTTCGGCTGTTGGCGCGGGCATTGAATCCACCACCAGATATCGCCAGAAGACGATTGGCAAAAGGAGCGACAACGTCGACCAGGCGGATCCTAAGAGGCAGCGATCTGGGAGAAAGGGAGGCAGAGCCGCAAGGAAGTCTGCCAAACTGAGAAGGTCTGCTTTGCTTGATCACGATACTAGATACGCCCGGTACCCAAAAGGCGAGCCTAACGTGGCCTACAACTCTCTTCCGGACGAGCCTCTCCGCCAGACATCTCCCCACCAGAATTGGAACGGTACAAGTGGCCTGCCGTATTACTTGACGCCTCCTTTGTCTTCCACACAGCCATCTTTTCCGGAAAACGATATCTACGATTACGGAAGGTTGACCGAGAATCAAGAGACGCAACAAAACGAGACCGTCTTCGACCGACAAGATCAACCCCTCTTTGACCATCCCTTTGCTAGCGGCTGCGATTCCATGCAGCATGAGGGCTCCGGCATCATCAAATTTGAGGATCACTACCTTGCCAACAGGCTCACTGCTTTTACCTAGAAGCTCTTTGCAGGTCGCTTAGCATTACGGATTTCGCAAACATACCTAAGATGGTGTGCTGATTTCAAGTAGTGGTCTAACTGGATAGCCCTATGTCATGACGTATGGATAGTGCTCACTTGCTTGAGCCAAGTGACTGACAGCCTTCGACTTGAACATTTATGTATTGGGCCCACATGGCATATTTTTTTTTCACCTTTGTGCATAGATCTGTTAGGCGATACTGGCGCTTATGTGAGTCTCTGCATTGGAAGCTCATATTCAATTGATCAGAAGATGGCCGCCAGTCTAGGACATCAAAATATGTGTTCGTACGCGGTATCCTGGGACGTTGATTTTGCCAGATCAGGTTTCTAGACGTTTTGAAAGCTTCGACAGTCACACTAAGAAACCAAGATTTTATTGAAGGTCTCACTGCCTCACGATTTGCCTCCTGACGACGGACTTGATGGAAACTTCTTTGTATGAGATCTGTCAATGACAAGTAATCGCAAAAGAAGCACACCACCTCGGCTTCCCTTCCAAGAAGATCAACTCGCCACACTATGTCCTACTACTTGTAGCAAAAACCAACCAGAACAGCCCCCACGATCAATGCTCTCCACACATCCTGCTCGCTGTCATGCACGAAACAAACGCTTTAGTAGTGTCAGCGAGATAAACTTTCAGAGCAAGAGCCATGATAATCTGGGTCCGGATCGGGCCTCTTCCCATCGTAACCCGGGGTTGACGCAAGTCGCAAGCCAGCCGAGTCAAATTGGCTTTTCTCTCACAGAGCAATCGGATCTGATCCCGTCGCTTCTGCACATGTAACGCTGTTCTAGCTTCCGGGTGGTTTTGCCTGCCGTTGTAGCAGGTGTTTGCGGTTAAGTGCAGATCAACGACGCCACACGCTGCAAATTAATATAAATCTGCTCCAAACGCCTTAGGATATACTGTCGAAACAACGAATAGGACGTTCACCATCAGGGGCCGGTTGGTTGAGACGTGTCGAACAGATCCCCTACAATCAAATTTTCAAACCCTGGAGTCCGCCCGTGGTGGAAGCCGGAGATTGCTCCACAGATGTTGGAGAAGTGGTATCTGAGAACTCGGTTACAGTTGTTACAAGAAGGCGGGTATTGGCATAGCTAGATCTATAGCGGTGTCATTCGAACAAAAGTGATTTTGATTTGATACAACGACAAAGGCTAGCTCTTGAAATTAACCAGCAAATTCGCATGAAGGCAAGAAGCGTCAAGTAAATGATATCGCTACAGAAGTAAACACACGCTCCATCGCTATAGCTGTGAATTTGGCTATTTCCAGGTCACGGCTTGGCCTCCCTTTCGATAATCTATTCAGGTCTCATCAGATCGTATCGTGACCATTGGTTTCCAGCGGCCTTCGAATGAAGGCTCTTATACCAAATTCAAGACATATGGAATTGGCTAAGATCATGCAGAGCTTTTCCAGCTGCCAGGAGTGCCATCATCTATCGCTCGGACCCCCTTTTACGGTCAGTTCAAGTCAAAAATGACTCTCAGATACCGGATGTCTGCCGAGGCTAGGCTAAGGGGGATCAATGTGAGAGCCGTCGATCGTCGGTTGAGTATGCAGCCAGCCAGACAATTGTAGCGGTTGAGGACCCAAAAGAGGCCACCTGCAGGAAGACATTTTTGGAGGGCAGCGTGGGGGTCGCTAGAGCTCCTTGTGGATGATCGCTGACGAGTCTCAAAATGCTCAGTGACGTTACTCACGATCGACTGTTTCACGAACCAGGCTATGGGCCTTTGGCAATCAGTACAAGGCCTGACGCAGTCGACTGTCTGAGATGACAGACCAATCATACCTGGGGTTGACGAGATGAAAACGGAGGTTTCATCATCTTAAACCTTCAACGAGCAGGAAGAACAATACATGCTCGATTGGCAGCATTGAAAATTATACAAGACGAAGATCGCGTAGCAGTATGCTACCTTGTCCGAGCAGCTCGGTTACAATGTTGACCAAGATGATCATCTATATTCCCGCAACATCTACCGGGCCCAATATCTACTACGGATAAGTCGGGGAGGGACGGAAATGGAGCCGTAAGCGCTCAGGCTATGCGATTGCGAGGCAGACCTTCCCTGATCCGGGTCGTTTTCCCAGAGCTGTTGCACATAGCTCGTCAAGCTGGAAGACTGAGTCAAGGCTGGCCTCGAATACAGCATTGAAATACAAGCAGGACGCTAAGATGCCATAACCTGGGTAGAAGTTGGACGATCCCCTGTCAAGAGGGAAAAGTTCCAGAGGTAATTTGTTTTGACTGAAAAAAGAGAAACACTCAAGTACCCAATTCGATGAGCATGGAGAATCCACATATGCATAGATCATGGCCACTCTTGTAGCAACCTCGACGTCAAGGGTTTCACCAAGCATCATCCGCACGCCGTACGAGATTGAACAGACTTCCTTGTATCAAATGATGCACTAAATTCGGGTGGGCATATGTAGGAAATCTACCACCCTGTCGCTTTCATTGAAGCTCCATCGTTGTCCGAGTTCTCATCGAAGGGGCTTCCTGTGAACATTCGACTTGGCATACTTCTTCGTTTATTCTTCATGGTGTTGTATCAATCTTGTTTGGACTGCTTATTGCATCAGGTTTGTCAACGGGTCACTCGGATTTGCAGAGAGATGCTTGCCAACGCCTGACTAAGTTCTAGATCTAGGCTGATCCATTGATACTAATGTTAATTCACCTGCGCATCCATCTCTACAAACAGCTACGACTTCCTGAACCTCATCAAGATTGGGGAGCACAGTCACTCCCAGCAAGGTAATCGTCTCGGACCGCTGGCAACAAAAACGGGACTGGAGGGTTAGAAGAACGATTACTGTCAGTATTTCTCCTAAGTAGAAGTCACCAGAACCATTCAGGATCCATATTAGTAACACTGCCTAGGATGTCATCCGCATCCTCCTCTACTCTCCTCCTCTCCTCCCAATTTCCGCAACGACTGCCCTTGCAGCCACACCAACCGTCCCTTCTTCTGAGTCGATCAATGCGCAAATCTCCTCCTCTCAAACCCGGCGTGCGGTCCAAGCTGCGCTACTGCCGCCGAAGTCGTCGTGTTTGCTGGTGCAGTCGTACTAGCAGCCACCTGCTTATTACCATCAGCGCTGATTCTCTCAACAGGCTCCCATAGTGACTGCTTCAACCCAACGCGGCAAATCCAACACTGCGTTCCAACGCTTGGAAGCAACTTGGCGGTGCCACCCGATTCGGCAACAATAAAGTTTCACGATGAAAATTGAAAATTCGAAAAAGGACCCACCGAAGCACTACTCGCCACCGTAGTCATCGACCCAATCCCTCGGAACCCAGGCGGAACCTCTCCTCCCTCAACCCCATCCGCACCCCTATCTTCTCCCATCGCCAACGCCTCAGCTGCCTCACTCGTCGTCTCCCCCTCCAATATCTGGCACTGGCACTGGCAAAAGCAGACCGATTCGGTCGCAACGTTGGTTCTTTCAACGTCGTCCTCTTCGCACTGGTAGCCCACGCCGTTGAACGCCGGCACGTCGACGGCGGCGCCTGGGGCGCTGGAAGAGGAGCTGGCGGGGCAGGAAGCGAGGATGGGGTTGGCGGTGCAGGCGGAGAGCAGGGCGCTGGTGTTGCATATCAGGGTCTGGTGGGGTTTTGGAAAGTGTCAGTCAGGTCACGGATGCCGCTTGGGTGGTTGATTGGGGTTGGGGGGGGAGGCGGTGGTGAGATGGATGGGAGCGTACTAGGGGGACAGATCGTCCTCCGGCCACTCCCAATTGGGCCCGCGCGGCTGTCAAGGGGATGTGGAGGAGAGGGAGGAGGGAGAGTATGGGGAGGGTGAAGGCGTGCATGGTGTGATGGAGGTGGAGCTGCGCTTTGAATGGAATAAATGAAGGTCCGGGAAGCAGATGGAGGGCTTAATTCAGATCGCCGACTTTTATTCTTCTTCTTCTTCAGAGCGAGTGTAACGGAAAAAGACACAGAGTTATAACAGCGGCAGCAGCGGACAGATTATATATCAACCTCAACCTCAACCTCAAACCTCAACCCTCAACCCTCAACCCCTGTCGCCATGACCATTCAAACCACGCCACTCTCACTACACCTCTGTCTGGACCCAAAACACACGAGTGAGTGAGTGAAACCAGCCAACACACCGTAAAAAAGCATCTCCTCCGTACCTATTTTAGTTGATTATTCCCAGCCTTGAGCATAAATCGCCTATATGCGCGTAAAGTTTCACGTCTGCCAAAACACGGACTCGTACTTACTTAGTCCCGAAGTACAGTAGCCGTCGCGTATTACGTACGATCTGGAAAAAAAAACTCAATCTAAAAAGACACACACACATACATACCGGGTCATCTGGCGAGTAAGATACTACATCGTTATAAGATAATATCGCATATAAGATACCGTTCAAAATGACGATTAGACTGTAAGATTATGAAAATCAATTACCGCTTATTAAAACTACCCATTCGGTAAAATTTGCAGAACAAAATAAATAGTGTTACTTCTTTAGCAATATAGAAATTCTTTTTATAATGATCTCAGCAGGTCTTGAATGGTAAAAAAATTAGAACAACGACGTAAAGTAAGGTAGTTGAATACAGATCATTCATAACGTTTTACGTTCTTGTAAGTAATAGATAAGGTATGTTTTCCCTCTCTCCGCTTCGATTGGTCATACATAGTATGCTTCTATTAAGATTTGTGACTAGCGCCTCCAGGTCATGTATACGATATTACTTACAGTGTTATAAAACTCCTTTGCATATTTATAAGATACTGTTCTAAACGAGGATCAGACGGACTATGTGGCTAGAAGATAGTATCTTACTCGCCAGATAACCCGGTACATCCCCCTACTTTATTTGGACCGGAATCTAAGTAGCGATGTGAGGCTCAAAAACGAAATTACCCGAACCTCCGAGCCCCGTTGGATATTACTTAAGTACTTTACTTAGATCCTTATGCAAGACAAATATCCTCCGATTGATTAGGTCGGGCGGCTCTGCGCTAAAACCTGTTAGCCTGGAAGCTCCCATGTAGGCAAGTGCCGCAAGTCGCGTAAGATCTTACTTTATACTTTATACCCCAGAGCCACGGCACCGGACGGTTTCGCGGTTACTGCGTTTGAGGCTTTGAGCCCATCATCGCCTGGGTTTCCTATTTTCGTCTCAAGTAAAGTACACTCCTGATTTCTCATTGCATATCAAACCGCTATCGTTGGGGGGGAAAGGGGGATCTCATTTCACGAGTTTATGATACAAGATTGCAAAAGGAAACCAATGTTGTATGTACCGGGTCCCTTATCTCTTTTCTGAGCCTCGCAGAAGAAGTCTGCCCGGAGCAGACTCCCAGACCCTGATCAAAGCACCTAACATGTCCATTTGCAATACCCTTACTATGCAGCAGGCACATTTCCGTGTATGCACACCCGAGCGCCAAACAATCAAACACGAACAATGGGGCGCTTTCGTCTCAATGCAGACCATGGAAATGCTTTGACACCTGCGACTCCTCCATCCATCAATCCATGCTGTTGCCTTTCTCCCTTCTTTCAACACTTACTCCAGCTCCTGTTATGAGTCCTTGTCCTTGTAAAACTTGCGCATGATCAAATGCAGGAATAAATTCACATTCACCCGGACCTTGCAATCAGGGAAGAATTCCAAGAACTGCGTGTTGTTGAATTGCGCCTGCAACAGATCATCTAGCGGTATCTGCGCGCTCGCTCCCGGCATCGCTATCGGCCCGTTGCTTCCTTCGATGCTGAAGACGCCAACCTCGTTACTAGAGATGGTGAGGTCAATCCTATCCCATTGACGCTCGCTGTATCCCTGCCAGGACACGAGTATACCGCGATTGGCAAGATCTTGGGCCGAGTACTTGAAGGAGCCAAACTTCGGCACCCGACCGGAACGTTGCAGTTCGCGCTCATGGTCCCATTGCTTGGTGAAAGGCATCAGGAAGCGTTTCTTGCCTTTCTTGTTCTGGAGAGTCACCATGGCTTGCTCGATGTAGTCGTTGTACGTTTTGAGTTGCTGTTCCAGATACGTCGCTTGGTCTCGGAGCCGAGCGAGCGTAAGATTGACAGTCTCGAGTTCTTTGTGACGTTGAACGCGTCGGCGATGTTTGGTGCGTATGTCGACTGCGATAGCATTCAGCAGATCTTGGTAGTGGTTGTGGCGGGTGAGACGGCCATATTGCTCGAGGTGGAGGATGTTCTCGAGAGCGCTGCGCTTGAGCTCGGCATAACTCATCGAGGCTATGTCCGTAATGGTACCGGCTTCCGCGTAAGCGCCACGTTTGTGACTCCCAGCTGAAAGCTCATCCCGGACCAGTGCATCCCACCGATCCTCGTCTTCCATTGTAATTGGCTTGACCATAATCTCCATGAGATCGCCTCCTGACTGCACTCTGATGACGTATAGTATACAGCGTTTGGTCTCCATTAAAAGTGCTTTGACTTCAGCATCGGGATCTTTCAACTAATGTCAGTCTCGCATGGCAGATTCTGGATGGGCAAACATTACCTTCAGCTTCGTGCAGCTTGGGATTCAGCGTGAGGGAGATCTCGGATTTGCTGACGTTCATGAGCTCGTTCTCGTTATTCTTCACGCTACCAAGCTCTTTAATGACATCCTGTAAGATGTCATCTCGCGTTGGGCAAATACATGATGCGTCCGCTGCGACGAGATGGTGAATCGCAAATATGTCAGCCAATTTAATGTACAAGGTGGGCTTTGTGCGGGAGTAAAGGTCGTTAAACTCATCAATGTCGAAGTGGGTCTCAGCGTTCGCGACGTCGATCACTAGTACCAGCTTATCAGCAGAATTCAAGATAGACTCAAGAAATGCATGGAACTCACAGCTACCCCAGGTCTCGCCGAGACGCTCGATCGATTCCCCAACGTAACTGTTGAGCGGTTGAAGGAAGACATTCTCGCCACCAAATAGCCTGCCGGCGGCGACTTGGCCGAGCACCTTGGAGACTTCCCCAACGTTCTTCTTGTGCTCTGGTGATATCCCTCGATCGATGACCCCGAACTTCTCAGGTTCGGTCAAGGCAGGTTGGAGATAGGCCTTCCACACCCAATGTCCGACAATCTGCAATATGTACCCCTGCTCTTCGTGTTGAAACCTAGAGGTGAGATTCTGAAACATCTGCTGGGCGACGTATCGCACGCCAAAGGGCATCCTCTGAAGACCGTCCTCCAGAGCCGAAAAGAACTGATCCGTAATGTCTCGAAGGTCTTGTAGATGAGTGATAAAGGTGCGTTTCGTTTCTGGATCACGGATAGCCTGCTCGCGTGGTATGTCCGGGCTTCGCTGGCTCCTTTGACCTGTGCGCAGTTGTTCATTCTCCATCGCAGACAGGTAAATCTGCATCGGATCGCTTTCAAGATCCAGATCTGGGTTGTCAATGATGTTGTCTTTGACGATTGGAGATAACAAATCACGCATGTATTTGCGATCTCGTGGCGACTTGATGTAAGCACCGAAAAGCTTCGCCCAAAAGAAATTGCCTCTGAGATAATCTTGAATGGAAGCACAGTTTTCTATCTCTTCTTTCATCGATCGTGTGATGAGCTTGACCAGATAGTATTCCTCTCGCCTCTTCTGCGCGTAGCCGAAGAGCCCCATCATTAAGTGCTTGACTCGTTCACACTCCTTCTCCGCGGTTGCCTGCTCTCGAATTCTTTTGAAGAGCCGAGCGAGGTATTGAGGTTGAGTCTGTAATATGAAAAAGAGCTCTTGATAGTGTTCCAATTTCCTTCTCGAGTTCTTATTGAGAGCTTTGAGATCGAAGGGATCCTTGGAGGAGATTTCCGTGTTCGTGAGAAGGCTTCCGGCGTCACCGCCGAAATGCTTTTGGTGCTTGACGACTTCGTCGAGAGTGATCTTATTCTTTACCAAAAGGGCGATCTTGATGTCCAGTTGGGTAATGTACTGATCAGCCATCTCGTTTTGCCGCACATGCTGCACCACGGTCTTCCGAAGCCTCTCGAACTGTACTTCTTCATCGAAGTCAAAGTCACTGTCATTCAAGAGATGTACGAAGCCTTTTACAGTACTAACAGGTGGATTTGTGCCACTTGTCAGACTCTTGTAGGCTTCACCTTGGATCTTTCCACGAATGAAGCTCTGTACTTTGACGACCTTTTCCATATTGGCCTTGAAGAATCGCTGCTTTTCCGCAAACTTCTCACGGACTTGTTTGCCTCGAATTGCAGCCTGAAGTTCTGCTATGCTGGGTTCTTCGTCTTCTAGCTGACTGAGCAGGTAGCCGACATCCGATCTGATCAGCAGTCCCCGAGAAAGTGCCTGAAGCTGTATGATTTCTGCAATGCTTGAAAAGAGGTCCTCGTGGAGACCGAACTGGAAAGTTCTGAGAGATCGGCCCCGGAGGTGGGCTTGTAGTGAGATGATCTCCGGAGCGTGTCTTCTCAAGGCTTGGAGATCAGCCAATTTTCTTTGACGCAATAAATAGCCTCGAGCTGCAGCCTGAAGAGCCACGATGTCCTGCTCTGCATTGCTGAGGGAACATCCAATCCAAAGCATGTCCTGCCGTACGCGATTCCCACGTGCAATAGCTAGGATGGTCGTGATCGATCTACTTTGGATGGAGAGTTCCTTCCTAGTCGTCTGAAGCCGTTTCCGAACGAGCACTGCTCTTGAGAGTGACTGTAACGAGCACCAGGACTCGTTCTGGTCCTCCAGAGCCCTCGCTCGTTTTGCTAGACGTTGCCTCTGGTTGGCCGCCCGAGTTGCTGCTTGCAATGTTGTGATCGCATTCTGCGCTTTTTCGAGAGCTTTCGCTTCTTCTGCCAGATGCTGCCTTTGATTGGCTGCTCGTGCTGCTGCTTGCAATTTCGTAATTATTTTCTGCGCCCGTTGGATGTTGCACTGTTGGTCCTGCATACTTCGACGTCGGAGCATTCCTCTGATTGCAGCTTGAAGTCCATTCACAGTGGCTGAAGCACCTCTGGTCTCTTCGAATTGCTCGTCAACGATTTTTCGTTGAAGTGCGCCCCGGATTGCTGCTTGTAAATATCGAACGCCAGATTCTTGCCTTCTCGCGCGCGTCTTCAGATGCTCTGTCTCGACCCTAGCTTTCCTTGCTCGCACCAGACTCTGCAAGGTTACAACCTCAGACTCTTTGCCTCTCCACCATTCTTCTTTGCTGCGTTGCCTACTTCGTGCAAGGAAACCTCGAGCGGCACTCTGAAGATCAACGGCGAAATGCTTCATACCCAAGCGGTACTCGGCGATCTCTCGGGCCCATTTGCCTCTAATGATTGACTGCAGATCAATAAGCTCCTCTTCTGCGTCCCACAAGCCTTGCATATTGTCTCCGAGACCCATACGGACGACGGCTCCTCTGATCTGCGATTGCAGATCCGCGATTGTGATCTCGTGCTCTCCAAGTTCTCTTGCTATCCTCTCCTCTTCTGTTTCGACAGGCTCGGGTTCGGATACTGGCTCTGGTTCTGGCTCTGCACCAAAGCTTGCTCCCATCCCCGAGAAGCTAGGCATACTGATACCTGCTTTGTCCAGCCCCCTTTGCATCGCCTCTAGTTCGTGATGTTCAAATTCAAGTTGACCGACCAGATTGCCAATCCGAAAGTCCACAATACCTTTCCGAAATAGCAGCCAAGATAGAGCATGTATGCAATAGATGACTTTTGGGATGTTTTTCTTCTCATAAAGGTCGATCAGCTCGAACCGGAAAAGTTCAGGAAGTTCCATGTCAGCCAGAAAATTGAAGAAGAGGGCGATGTTATCGGAGTGGCGAAATTGAAGTTTGGGATTACGGAAAATTCGTATCGGCTGATCAGGATAAAAGGCTTGCACGATCTCCGCTAACGTGACTCCATCTCTAAGGGCTTCCTCTAGCTGCACAATTGGGGGCAATTGCTGATGTATGATGTCCTCTATCCATTCCTTGGCTTCTCCTATATGGCAAAGGTACTCGTAGGCCTGCAAAAATTGTCTTTGCTTTTCCATCCAGTTGCTCTCGGACCAAGCCGAGCCTCTAGCGCTGCTAGCTGTTCCTGAGCTTTTTGTTGCCCTTGTAGAGTCGGTCCTTTTCAATTGTCTGCGACCTGATAGACCAGCAACTGCGGGTGACGTGATGGGGAACTCCTCATTTGAACCGTTTTGAGCAAACCTGGATAGCGTCCTCAGGTGACTTGTAGAGGAATCCTTGAGAGTATTTAACTCTGGCGAGGTAAGATTCGGTCCGTGAGGACTAGAACTCGTGTGCTTATGCCTCTGAGCACCAGATGTCATGGGCGTTACAGACCCAGTTCGACCTAGCATTGTAGAGTTCATCCGGCTTAGTTGTGATGCAGCCGCCGGAGACGAATAGGCCGGTCCATCGTAGTGATATTTTGGCGGTTCCGTGGGGCCTGGGGCGTACGAATGCGATTGATAGGGTTTCAGGACAGGCGCAGGAGGAGAGGAATTGGGAGCCTGTGGCAATGGTCTGAGTGACTGCCTAAGGCTTTTGTGTCCTCCTCCTGCCGTAAGCTCAGGCTGTTTGATACCCTCTCTTGTTGAAGGCCGAGTTGGAGACGTCTCGCTGATCCCCCGTTTATGGCCGGCGCCATAATTTTGATTCACATCGGATGCGGTCGAAGACATCGTGCTCGTGCGACTTGGAAGGAAAGGGTTGGAGGAGGAGGAGTATGCCGAAGAGTTGGTGGAGGCGTTTGATGCCGTGTAGCGCAGTGGACTGGACCTGCCGGGCGAGCTACTAGTGCCTTGCGGTTGGCGAGGAGCTTGGCGATAAGACATTTTGTCAGTTGCGATTTCTCCGTTCCATCGAACGCCCAGTAGACCCTTCCTGGTGAATGGACATTGACATATGCATTCCTCGCCTGGATCCCTCAACAATGGCAATGTTCATTCATATAACGCGATCCGTGCGATCAGTTCCCAGGCGACACTGTCAGTAAGATCATCCGCATACTCTTTGCTTCGTTGGTGGTTGAGGATCATTGGCGCAAAGAGTAGAAATGAAAAGACCGCGATGTTGACCGTCATTGTTTACCTTTTTCGCGCTAAACCTCAAACGTAAGCACAACGGAGCGCGCCAAGGCCGAGACCCCACTATCAAAATCTCGAAGTCAGCCACGAAAATTCCTCTTCTTCTTCTTCTTCCTTGGGAGAAGGCAACTTCAACCCGTCAACATAACCTCTTTGTCTGAAGGCACTAGTTGACTATACCTCATCACTATTTCAAAGTCACTACCCATACATCTGAAGTTAAAGACATTTATCTCGTCATGACCCTCACTAATGGGGACTCGAGCAATGGCAGCTCGCAGATTTTGCCGGAACAGAAGATCCTAGACCACACAAAAGCACTCGAAGTGCTCCGCGATGACTTCACTAGTGCTGACGGTCTTGATGCGAAAACACTGCTGGACTCGAAGATCAACGGTGGCTTGACTTACAATGATTTCCTTGTGCTTCCGGGCTACATCGGTACATTCAATCCGCTACCGTCACCCAGTCACTTGCTGACCTCTCATGTTAGGCTTTGCTGCTTCAGATGTCGCTATGGACACCCCGGTTACCAAGCGAATTACCCTCAAAACACCTCTAGTCTCTTCTCCTATGGACACAGTGACGGAGCACTCGATGGCAATCCACATGGCCCTATTAGGAGGATTGGGGGTCGTACATCACAATTGCTCGGCGGAAGATCAAGCAGAAATGGTCCGAAAGGTCAAACGATTTGAGAACGGTTTCATCCTGGACCCAGTCGTGCTTTCACCCAAGACAACCGTGGGGGAAGCGAAGGCACTGAAAGAGAAGTGGGGATTCGGTGGATTCCCAGTCACGGGTCAGTCTTCCTGTTCGGAACCTATGCTATTCGATGTCTACCTTTCTATGATTATCAAACAAATTCAAATAACTTTCGTTCATCCAAAACGATCTCGTCGTACTGCGGAGACACATTCTTCAACCCTATGAGAAAGTGCCAAACTTGACTTCTTCTGCAACCATCAAGAGAAACCCCAAAAGCTGACTTTGACAGAGAACGGCTCTCTCAGTTCGCCCCTCATCGGCATGATAACGACCCGTGATATCCAATTCCACCCTGACCTTTCTGACCCCGTCACGACTGTCATGTCAACCGAACTCGTCACCGCCCCCTCTGGCACCACCCTCACGGAAGCTAACAGCGTCCTCTCCAAGTCCAAGAAGGGCAAACTCCCTATCGTCGACCCTACAAATAACCACCTAATCTCCCTTCTCTCCCGCTCCGACCTAATGAAAAACTTGCACTACCCTCTCGCCTCCAAGCTCCCACACTCGAAGCAGCTCATCTGCGCCGCCGCCATCGGTACACGACCAGAAGATAAAGACAGATTGAAGAAGCTCGCTGACGCGGGTCTTGACATTGTCATCCTCGATTCCTCGCAAGGCAATTCAATTTTCCAGATCGAGATGATCAAATATATAAAGAAAGAGCACCCAGATCTAGACGTGATTGGCGGCAACGTCGTTACTATAGCACAGGCCGCCTCTCTAATTGCTGCCGGAGTAGATGGTCTCCGGATAGGCATGGGTTCCGGCTCCGCTTGTATAACGCAAGAAGTTATGGCTGTTGGCCGACCGCAGGCTGCGTCTGTCTTCAACGTTTCGGGATTCGCTGCGAAGTTTGGTGTTCCCTGCATCGCCGATGGTGGAATACAGAATGTGGGACACATCGTCAAAGGTCTCGCTTTGGGTGCAAGCACTGTGATGATGGGAGGGCTGTTGGCAGGCACGACCGAATCGCCTGGAAACTATTTCGTCAGCCGCGAAGGGCAACTCGTCAAGGCCTACAGAGGCATGGGCAGTATCGACGCCATGGAAGACAAGAAAGCCGGCGCCGTCACCAAGAGCTCAAAACAATCCAACGCCGGGACAGCGCGGTACTTTAGCGAGGGCGACAGACTTCTTGTTGCGCAGGGAGTGTCAGGGAGCGTGCTGGACCGAGGATCAGTGACGAAGTTTGTGCCATATCTGCTGGCCGGGCTGCAGCACAGCTTGCAAGATATTGGTGTGAAGAGTTTGGGAGAGCTGAGAAGAGGCGTGCAGGATGGAGAGGTGCGGTTTGAGCTACGGACTGTGAGTGCTCAGGCGGAAGGGAACGTTCACGGGTTACACAGCTTCGACAAGAAACTCTATTCATGAATCAAGGTGTGGGACAGGAAAAGCCGGGGTATTTGGGACCGAGTGTGATATTTCGGGCAGATTGAGCGACTTTCATCCGATCTAATAGCCCATGAGCAGGGACGAGTGTGTCATGAAAGCCCTGTCTGACATGGTGTTGATAATTTAGAAGGCTGATTCAGACAGATAAAGTCAGATAGATCGCCTCACCTAATGCACCTAATGCAACTAATGCATCCAATGCAACTAATGCACCCAATGCAACGCTCGTGCTCTCATATTCATCCACGCATGATCCATCACCACGTTCACACTTCGACCTCCTACTTCTGCCCATGAGCCCTCTCCTCAATCCCCACCATTTTCGTCCCACTCTCACCCTTCCTTCCAACCCAACCCCCAATCAGCAACGCCGCCACTCCAGCTCCCACCAAAGCCAAAATCGCCAACGTCCAACCCATAGTCGCCCACCCAGACCTCTGCGTCACAAATCCGCCCCAAATAGGACCAACGAGCATACCGCCTGCGAACGCAGTGTTGAAGAGACCATACGCAGTAGCATACGCGCCCCTTCTGCCGAAAACGCCTGGGTGAGATTTCTCTTTGACATTGATGATGTAAGTGATTTCGGCGAGTAAGGGCGTCATCGCCATACTCAGCGCCACCCCCAGACATGCCAGTAACGCACAAAGCAACACTATCTGACCAATACCGCCATGATTCACGGCCCGCATAGCGACAAGGAATGGCACGGCTAGCAAAAACCCCAAGGTGGTGGGGACGCGGGGGCCACGTTTGTCGCTCCAATATCCGACCAGTGGTGCCACGAAAGATGGCAGGATCAGCGGTAAGAATATCAAACCGCCGCCGGTGGAACCCCATCCAAAAAGACGGTGGACGTAAAGCGGGAGGACGGCGTCCCAGGCTGTAAGAAGGGCGGATTCTACGCAAATTTCAGAGTCAGCATTGCTTATTCGAGGCAGGAGATAGAGTTGTAAGACAGGTCTGGGGAGTAGGAAAGTCTTGTTGCTCCCGAAACATGTTTTATGACTCAACTTCAATACCAGACAGGAAAGATTATATCAGGAATATACGTACGGATGAGGGCACAGAAGAGGGCGGCGAGGAGACGGCGGGAGCCAAGGAGGGTCAAGATTGGGGGAAGCTGGCGTTTCATGGGAAAAATTGTTACTGGTGGAACTGAGTCTGATCTGGGTATCGCAGACAATGTGGTCGTCTCAGGCGGCGAGGATATTGAAGGGCCTGGAGGCTTTTCATCGTCCAGAGCTGGTGAGGGTGGAGGTGTCTCCTGTAAAACCGGCATCCACTTCTTTGCAATCTTCTTCTCCACCAACACTACCCTAAGAACAACATCAAGAACGATCAACCCAAATGCCATACAAAAAACACTATAATATCCCGCTCTCGCATACACTACACCTCCCAACAAGGGTGCTACAAGCACCGCAACAGACATACTCATACTCACGTAGCCCATCGCCTGGCCAATTGTGTCATGTCCCACCGTATCCGCTAAGAGGGCCAGACCGACGGTCCAAACGATGGCAGCGGAAAGACCTTGCAGTAAGCGGCCGATGATGAGAAGGGCGAGAGTCCTTCCCAAACAAAGGAGTAGGGTCGAGCCAAGGAGGGCGAAGAGTCCAATTAAAAGGGGGAGGCGTCTGGAGGGAGTGTGGTCGGCTAAGTAGCCGCATACTTAATGATTTCCGAGTCAGCATTTCCTATTCAATAATGAGTTTCGAGTCTTGTGACATGTCCTCAGACTATGGACTCTCGAAACGTGTCTCAAGGCCCAAAGTTTTGGCCATGATAGGCAATAAGGGCTCCAAATACACGTACACGCTGCCACGATTTAGTCCGCTGTCGGTAGAAGGGGACAGAATTGGGACGAAATACGGGATGCACTGAGGAGAGCGGCGCCGTAGACAGCGAGTAAAACAGAGACCCAGTGTTGGACTGTGGTTCATGGTTCAGTATCAGGGTGCTTTGGATATGATGGTGTTTGAGCGTACCATCGTCTTCCGCCACGCCGACGCGGGTGGTCAATGCAAAAGGTATCACTGGAACGATCTGAGCAAGAAAGTAAGAAACCGCGACGGCACCAGGAGCCATATGATTAACCATCGACTTACTATGCCGTACAGAAAAATGTCCTGACCAAGCAGAGAAATTAGTCCGATTCTCGCTCAAGCATCTTGTTGATAGTTGGGAAAAGGTAAACCGACGGTAAAAACAGCGATAGAAACAGTGCCCAGTATGAAGCCATAGGAAGATCTATATCGTAACAAAGGTGGCGGCTTAGAGGCCTCTCTTGACCTCCATGCCAAGATATCCCGAGTCATGACGCTCTGATACAAAAACCCAAGAATGGAATTCTAGTCGTCAACCATGCGAGTAAAGAAGGTCTCTGTATGTGCAAGGGGAGATGTACAGTGGGGATAATCCATCATGAGTAGCTACGCAAGAAAAGCAAAGAAAAGCAAAGAAAATAAAATTAAAAAAAGGCAACAGAAAACAGAGGACTATTATTACGTAGTGGCATGAAAGACGTACACACAGTACTGTTCGGAAGCTAATACAGTACAGTGTCTTTACACAGCGGGTCGCCCACCCTATACCCGGTGTTAGCGTAAACATTGTTCCGATATGGTTAGCCCTACCACTAGTCCCATTGGACATTAGCCTCTATTAGAAGTTGTCATTGCGGCGAAAATCATAACAGAGGCTTTTTTTAATTAAAACATCACCCATTTACGAGGCCTTAATCGATGTTGTTTTTGACGATCGGTATAGTTTCAAAAACCCTTATCAAACCATTAACAATAACATTAACTAATACGAATTCAAAAATGACGTTCGATATTACGAAAACCTGGAATTTTTCTTACACTTTTTAATTTATATACGTTAATAACGACGATAATAACATAAAAAACGTTTTATATATAAATTCATTGATCGATAAAAAAAAAGGTTTATAATATCGATAAAGATCGAATACGAATTTAAGAAATAAAAGAATTAAGAAAATAATATCAAAATGAAATCATATCGAAAATATTTAAACATAAAAAGTTTATTGCGTTAAATACGAGAAAAGAGACATCGAGTTTTTATTATAAACACACTTAAAAATCGATATTTATGTCTCTCTTGAACTCGTTAAAGCGCTTTCGAATTTATCTTCTTTTATAACACTCAAATAAAATGTTTACATCTCTCGAATCGATTTATATTAATCTTATTTTTTTCGAATCA
Source organism: Alectoria sarmentosa (assembly GCA_009733775.1). Classification (NCBI taxonomy): domain Eukaryota; kingdom Fungi; phylum Ascomycota; class Lecanoromycetes; order Lecanorales; family Parmeliaceae; genus Alectoria; species Alectoria sarmentosa. The sequence goes on from WOGZ01000031.1 coordinate 95,610, forward strand.
ATCACATCTTATTTATTTTATAAAGAACGTGTTCAAATCAAAATTCTTCGAGATCTTATCGATATATTATACAATCGCATTAAAAAGGTCGTAAGTTAATTTTATAGCATTATTCGTGATATTTATCAAATGCCCGTTATTTTTAAAAAACACGATGATAAAATACGACGTATCTTTAACATATCGATCAAAGATTATTTAATTAAATTCATTCAGGCTTCGATTATAAGACGTCGAATAACATTTAACGAATTTATGAAATATTAAGATCTTGCATATTTCGTTATCATCATTGCTCGTTTTTTCAACAAAATAAGTTTTCGTCGTCGACTCGCTATACTCAAACCTTAATTAATTAATAAATAAAAAATGAATCGTTTGAATTGAGTTTTTAAGTATAAAAATTAAAATATTATCGATTAAACGCGTATAATTTTCGTCGACGAATCAGCAATTTAAAATGAAGATATAAAACGTATATTTATTACACGTTAGACCGATGAGACTTTTCTTTTAAATTGTTTTCGTTCGAAATTCAAAAAGTTTATATTCACGATGATTTAAATTGCTATTATTAATAGATAAATTAAATCGTTATTGATTTAAGATAAAGACGCTTGAGAAAATATGATAATCAAGAAATTCGTCGAATATATTTTATTTATAAATTATATATAAATTATTAATAACAGCCGTTGACTTTTAATGTCTTTAAATTTTATATGATTTTTACAAAAATGTAAACGAAAATTGATTTTTTATTCATGATTTTTAGGTTATCGATTTCAATTTCGATTATCACGTGATCTTGATTTAAGATAACGTAAATGTATACAAAGCACGTTGTACGTAGCAAGTTTTTAAAAACGCTGATATTTTCATTATGAAATGATTAACGAACAATTCGAATCTGAATTCGATTGAAAACGTGTAAACCCTCTTTAAAGATCGTATATAGAAACGTTATTCTCGTTCTCATATTAAGAAAAAAATGTGTCGTGCAATTGAAAAAGAATGAACTATGTTACGTTTTATTAATTTTGTTTCGATTATTAAATTTATGTTTACTCGATGTCGTGACGTTATTATTATTAATGATAAAACAATTAAATATTAAAAGGTAATAATAATGTAATGGTAAAAAATTTGATTTTTTTGAGGCGACAATGAGGTTTTTGATCTTTTTGAGGCGACAGCGAGGTTTTAATGTATTTATCGTCATGATCCAACTCATATACTCTCATTACACCTGTTTTTACATATAAATCAGAGTAATGTGATTGTGTTTCAGTTGTCAAGACATTACTTTTGCTAGCAGGGGGGCGGTCCGCCTTGTCAAGACCCTGTACCCTAGGCTTTGGTGTACAGTATTATTCAACAGGTGAAAGAAAGATGAGAGATTGAATTTGCCACCAACGGAAGCACTTGCCTAATCAGATCTAGCCAATTCAGGGCTCCAAGTCAAGTAACACCATTTCTTTCTCTTCCCAACAACTGCTTTGATGCCTCAGATGTAATTATGTCATCTCATCCTACTCTAACCTCCACTTCATATGCAGTATCTATCTTCATCCTCCTTTCCCCCGATGCAAACAATCAGTAAGTAAGTAAGTAATAGGTAAAGTAGAGTAAAGGGGGAAGCGCCTCCATGGGCTAGGCCATTACCTTATAAAATACCTTACTTTAAACAAGACTCCCCGCTCCGCTTTGTATCCATGCTAGCTCTTCCAGACCAATCCCTCGCTCGCTCGAAAAAAGGAAAGGAAGAACAATCACTGCTGCCATAACTTTCGACTCGACTGCAGCAAGTTGCCCACATTGATGAAAGAGCCCGGTCCCCCGTCTTCGCTGATCATGTCCACGAGCACCACCGTTTGTTTGTACACCCGTTCCAGTGCGGTCGACGACGACTTGCCCAGCGAGACTACTTTGCTGTCAGCATATTTGCCTCATCCCAAATAGTTTCACGCCTGCAAAGAGGAAACTCACCCAAAATAGCGCTGTTCAATCCCTCCGCAACCGGCACCCTCTGCTCGCTCTCCAACAACTTTCCCTGCGGACTCTTCCTTGGATCCGGATATGAAAACATCGAGAATATGTCCGTAAAAGTATCCGTCACCTGCTTACTCCGATCATCCTTGTACTCATGCTTAAGCTCTTGCCCGTAGCGTATTATCACCTCCAGCAGTGTCTGATACTTCAAGCTCCAGTTGTCCCCTCCAACTGTCTCTTCCGTATCCATCCTGTCCCAGTCATCATTGTTCTGATGGCCGCCATCTTTGGTCGTCATGGGCTCGTCCAGATCCATGTCGGGCCCGAAGCCGTCATCTGAGACTGCTGTTGAATGGCCGTTTGTGGTGGTGGATTTGGTCTGTTTGGATGTAGAGTTGTCGAGGAAATCGGTACTTTGGCGCATCATCTCTATGAACTTGCGGCAGCGGAGCTTAAAGTAAATATGGGGATGATCTTGTAGAACGTGCGGGTAAAAAGCGTTGGTGAACTTGATGGCTTTGTCAATGTCGCCGTCGAGGATGGCAGTGCGGATTTCTGAGAGGTGCTTAGTGGGATGACCTCGTGTGATACTTGGGGTGACCTCTCACGTTGCCTGTTCATAGCATCATGGTCTTCTTCCACGGAGAGGTAGCCCTCCAGTTTCGAGTCTGGAGTGCCTCTCAACGCTGTTGCTTCTGCTCGTACTTCCCTCGCAAACGCTTTAGCCGTTTCTACGTAGCCGTCGTGTGAAAGGTACTGAGCCACCAGTGCCTTACATAGCTGGTCTTTGTTCAACTCAGGATGCAGATTCGAGACGTCCGCGGCGTTGATCTCGTCGATAACACTTTGTCTCTCGCGCTATCACATATGAGCGTTTTGCCCACGATATAATTACGAAACTCTAACGTACTGACACCATTCGATCTATGTCAAACATGAAAGGTCTTTGACCGAAATTGACACTCAGATGGGCGTGCGGCCGTTTCATGCCCACTGATGGGTAGACCTTGACGTCTCTGAGGTCCCGAAATGCATTGCCTCCAATTTGATTTAGCGACGAGACGCAAGGTGACGCAGACGCACTTACCCTGAAAAACTCCATTCTTCGTAAAGAAGGCGCAACCCTTCATAAAATTGACACCGCACCCTATGACGTCTCCCGATGTAAAAGTAGGTCCATAAGGCTTGCCCGGAGTCGCAGCACAGAACGACTTCCCATCATCTCCATGATATGCCCAGCTATCGGGTTCCCAACCTGGAAGCTTCTCTAATGATGCACTCGCGCTGGAAAATCCAACTCCAATCATACCCTCCTTGCCTTTCGATATTATGCTGACTTCATAGTAGTAGATACCACACTGCGCAGGCATTGGGTTGTCCGATCTCGTAGACGCAGCCTCGTGGTCAAGAGTCTTCGAAGGTCCAACAAATTTGACGTCCTGGCCATCTGCTGATATTTCCAATCCTGCGTTTTTGTCCGTTTCGGCCCATTTCGAAGGTAGTGGTGTCATTCCATCATCCTCCACTTCGGGCTGACGTTCTATTATCTCATATGTCATACCTCGATGCGAAGGTGCCATTTTGTGTAGACTAACGCTGCTGGAGCTGGTTGAGAGAGATCCTGGTTTGGAGGAGCGGGTAAGCAGCTCATCGGCCTCAGCTGCCTGCTTGGCCTTATGTGCAGCTTTCAACTTCTCCATGTACTTGGACTCTTTGAGATAAGATGGCTCGAAGAATCCCAATATGCCCCCACTGCCGGCTGAACCATAGCTTTGATTCGGAAATCGCTGACTTGAGAAACTGCCTCCTCTTCCCCACGAGCTTGGTATATCCATTCCCACTTCCACACGGGTATCAGAATCAGATATTGGCTGAGGTATCCTAGATGGCTGATCTAAGCTTGTGGAGTGCGTATATGAACCTGTATTCACTATGCGCGGTAGATTCCCGGAATTCGATGAAACACCTGCTGTTCCGGCGGCTACTGATGCGTAAGAAGATCGCCGTGGCATAATACCAGAAGTAGGGTTCGAATAAGAGAGGTGTGGAGCTCCAGGAGAGCCTTCGTTGGTCATTTCCCGGTTCTCCCGTCAGGAGGACTGTCTGACAGTCTAACAGATGACTGATTCCCCCACCCTTCTCTTCCCAGTCTCCAGATCCCTTGATGAAATATGCTACCCTCGTTAAGACTCCCAAGGGCACTGCGAACTTGTATAGGCTTCTAAAGCTGTTAACGAAACGAATGATGTTGGCTACCTCGAGACGAAGGCGGCCTTCGTAGTAATTATGACACCGGATTCTGCGCTGTCATGTTGTCAAGGTAGCCCAAGTAGTTTCCAGTCAAGAGGTAGAAACAACAGCAGAAATCTTGCATGATGAGTGGTTCCGGGAGTGGTGTTGTCAGATGTGAGAACTCGTACTGGTGCAGGTGGTTTTCTAACTTGTACTCTACTCGGATCTACCCCCGCATCCCCGATGTCATACGAATGCCAGGTAGAGTACCACAGTACCCCCTTATCACGAGCTACAAATAATAAAAGGACAGGACAGGTTTGTTAGTTAAGTTTGATGACGATTCTAGATAACAAGAAAGGTAAAGTCTGACTCTAAGTACAGCTCTGATGATTATTTTGTCCGCTTCGCAGCGCGATTTGGACTCGCGTGCATACGCTGATCGTTGCAAACCGAATCTCACGTCTATCACCACCGGTCCGCCCATTCCACCCTTTACTACGACGATTCTGTTTCCCTTCCAGAAGAATAGCATTGCCCCGCGCCTATAGAAGTTTGCATTGCAGTCGCCTTGGATGAGGATACCGAGGATTCAGCACGAGATGAATAATAGCTGCGCAGGGAATCTGAGGCTGGTCTGGCTCACAGAATTTCTAACGCAGAGAAGTCTCCCTAGGAGTTGGCAGCTCGAACAGTGACACACACAATCGCCGTAGATAGGCTTGTGGTGCGAGCAAGTTGTTCTATGATGGCACGAGGAATTGGGCCACTCTTTTGTATGCAGTTGTGAAGACATAACATACATAACTTGCAGAGATGTAAGATGCATCCATGGTGGGCCTCAAACATTAAGAAGAAGACGGTGTGTCTGATGAGTACATGATGAGACTTTCTCAAGCTTTTTTGCTTTTAGCGCCGATGGGACAAATACACGTAGGTGAACAGTATCCTAGGAACGCTCGCCCATAAACTCCGCGCTATGCATGCAAAATTCGCAAAGTGATTGAACATGTTGATGCATCGTACATACCCGAACGACGGTGGCGAGTGTATTTCAGATACTTAAGCAGGTATGGCAATTGTAGGAGCCGGTGAGCTAGCGATATTGGAGGGTTTGGCGGCGAGACTTTTATCGCTGCCGATGTTGCTGCTGCTGTTTTCTTTACTCTGACTGTTGGGAGTGACTTGCCCACTCTCGGCTTCCGAGCCGAAAGCCTTTGCTGTTGGAGCCTTCCATGATGGTATTTCCCAGATCCTACCAGTGAATGATTTGACACGAAATCCAGTCTTCTGCCACTTTCGACAAGCTTTGCCGGTCCGGTCGAGGGCACGAAGTCCGGCATTGATAGCACCTTGATTAGCTTTGGGTCCAAGTTTGTGGCTCGTGCCTGCACCTGGGCCTGAAGTTCCTTTGGCGAGCCTGGCAGCAGCGGTGCGACCGTCCGGCTTTCCTTCTCTAGAATGGGTCAGTGACGCCGAAAGAGGATAGCAGTGCGAGTGCTGGGAATCTCTTACGGTCTTGACCTCTTTCTTGGGGGATTCTTAGGCTTGTCTTTATCTTCACTTTCAACACCAGCTCCAAGCTCTCTCTTTACGCCGGTCGTTGGGGCCGGTAGACCCTCTTGCTTGACGTCTTTGACCGGTGACGATGAGGATCCGCTCTCATTCGATGGCGTTGTATGGTCAGGCTCTGTTTTAACGGGCGCGGATGCCGTTGGTTCATCAGGGGCAACAATTGTAGATGTTGACAGAGGTGACTTTTTCGGCTGGGTTGCTTTGCGAACGGTCTGCTCATGAGGGAAGCGAGAGAGTTTATCTCTGGGTAATCTGAGGTTGACGACTTTGCTTGGCTTTGATGGTTTGATTGGTCTGGCATTGGTTGTAGCCACGGAGGTATCGGTAGTTGATGGAGTCGAGACTTTCGACAGCGAGCTGGAAACCCGACGGGGGGCAGTCGCTGTTTTGGAACCTGGAGCCATGGTCTTGTCTTGGTGAGTAAGCTATCATCGGTGAAGAGATTTTGTAGAGTCACGAGGTCTTCTCTTACCTTTGCTTGCTCTAATTGCGACGCAAGGAGGTTTGGCAGTATGAATGGGTGAAGGGTGTTGTTGGTTCTTTGTGACGTGGAAATGCCCTGACCTTGCGACCGGTGGAATGACTCTCCGGAGTAGGAAGTCGAGGTCTCTCGAACGATCACAGTCGTGCTTTTTCCATCATCATCATCACCAATGAGAAGTTGGACGAGGGAATGATTTATTTATTGTAGCTTTTGTATGCGTAGTATTGGCAGAGTTAGAGGAAGTGGTGGTGATGGGTGTGGTGTAGAAGGAATGGTGGCCAAGGATAAGGATTGGTTTGGGCCATGGTGTTCAAAGATGGAACCTTGATTATTCTGTGAAGGGCCTGATTCATAATGGCGCGGTACGCTCACGCTCCTTTTTTGCGCGAAGGCGGGCTCGCAGGCGTGCTTTGTGAAAGACGAGCATTCACTTGAAGGCTGGGGCCGAAGCCAAGCCTTTAAGCCTAATCGAGAGCTAGCTCGTGTGGGTATAGTACGAGGCTCGCGAGGGTAACTTACCTAGGGTGCTAGGTAGGCACGCTCGCACGTCGGTAACGCCAAATCTCCAATCTCGGAATTTCGCCTCCGATCATGCCAACAGTTCTATTCTCGATCCTTCATACCGAGTAAGTACCTGCCTCATCACCAGGCTTTTATTGCTATCATCGGGCGTTGTCTCGCCTTTGAGGCCCCGTGATTTGATCACAACGCTCAGTCAGCCTCTACTCGTTGGACAGACTGGCTCTTGCTGAATGCGCCTAGACCTCTGGTGCCTCTCCTCTCAAACTGCCTGGGTGGTTCAGAAGAGCTATATAATGATTTCATGCAGGCTTCAATGCCCACAATCGCCCGGAGTTTCTACTTTGCTATGTTGCATTCTTCAACGGGGTCATGGAAATGCCTCTTACCCTCAATTGAATTAGGAGACCGCCTGCCAATTCTCTACACCAAGATAGCAATATGCTCGAGGCATGTTACACAGAGTGTTTATGCAAGTTCACGAGGATCTTGCCACCATATTTCATTGCAAGGAAAATTAAAAAAGAGCTGGCAATGGACAGGGACGAACCGCGAGAATTGGCAACTCTGGTCGTCCTCTTGCCAATTCGTCACAACTACATGTCTCAATCTCGTTTCTGCTTCTCAAGCAGATTTTGCGACTCCAATGAACGGTCTTTTTATATCTTACTGTTTAGAGTATGTGCTTCTGCTGTGTGCCTCTCACTCATCGTCCTACGGCAAGGGGAGAATTTCCCTGAAAAGGTATTACCGGGTATATGTACCGTACCCGCCGCAATCAACGCCCACCAGGCGCTTCAAGAAAGGACGCTATTAGATCACACTCGAAGGCTCGAGTAACGGTCGTATCAGCGTATGGTCACACACGGGCCAGACTCCGAAGGCCGAAGGAGGCGCCGTGATGATTATCACACGGTACACACCTCTAGGCTCTGAGAATGAGGCGTCTTCCTGCCCGGCCCAATGAGCAAGCTCAAACAGGGACCAGTTTGGGCAGGAAGGCGACCTGAAAGATCTGATTGTGGGGGACCCGGGGCGATCTAACCCTAAGTCCCTAACACCCTGACACCCGGGACTCACTAGTCCAAAACAATCATTTGCGCCTGCACCAATCACAGCCCTTGTTCACCCATCATTATGACCATCAGCTTTCAATGTACTGCGCTAACTTCAGGAGTCAAAGGATGCTGATTTATCATTATCCCAGCTACAATGCGCTGCCTTTCATCGCTTATACGATGAGAATTGTTCTGCTGACTAGTACAAGGCCTCTTTCTTCTTCGTTATTGGCTCGCTATGAGGCCAAAGATGGCTCAGGGGTCTTGCCACGAGACTTTCCATACATTCCTCTATAAGAATGCAAACCCCCTTGATACCAAGTTCGAAAACTTGCTGCTCCACTACGCTCTCTTTGCTTCTTAATATATTCAGTCTTTACTGCGTGCGCTGGCTTTCGCACCACACTCCTTACAATGTTCTTCCAGCATATCTCTCTCTCAGCATTGTGCGCCGCCACCCTCTTTACCCTGATATCGACCTCATCTGCTCGTCATGCTGTTCACCGACACCACCCTCGAATGCTTCTCAAACCTGATACTCATCTAGCCATCCTTGAGCGCAGAGCAGCCGCCGGCTCAGTAGACATCCCAGCGGCTGACTTTAGTATGCTACAATCCGAATTCACTGCCTTTAGCAACTGGATGAATTCTTGGTCCAGCTCGACAGAGTCGATGCAGCAATTGAATCAAGAACTTCAGAATCACAACGGTTTTGTCAACGCGTGGTTACAATTCGCAATGAGTGGTTCAGCTGCACCGGCACTTCCTCCAACCGTACCTGTCTCACGCCGAACAGACTCTGGATCTGTAGAGATCTCTCAGGCTCAACTGAATTTGCTCCAATCTGAAACTACCACCTTCATTTCGTGGATGGGTGCTTCGACCAACTCATCCATGGCAAATACCGATGCCATTAAGTCTCAGATCAAGATCGAGTTCCAAGCTTACCAAGGATGGGTGACTGCTTGGCTAGCTGCTGCAACACCAAGTGGCGCTTCTGCTTCTGCAGCCCCATCTAATCCCGCTCCATCAGTATCGGCCGCGACCCCAGGCACTGGTTCTGAATCCCCGAGCTCTGCTTCTGCGCCATCACCGACCTCCACACCATTACCATCTCCTTCAAGTACTCCAGCAGCTCCATCAATGGCTCCGTCAGTGGCTCCGTCAATAGCGCCGTTAGCTCCAGCAGTTGGGCCAAGTGCTGCAGCTCCCGCAGCTACTCCCTCCTCGGCCCCATCATCAGGCGGCTCTTTCAACGCTAAGGCGAAAGACAACGTGGCTGTCTACTACGGTCAATCGCCCGCTACCAGTCAAGTCACATTGGCGAAAATGTGCTCAGATGACTCTGTCAATATCATCATCTTAGCATTCTTAAGTGAATTCTTCAGTGCTGGCGGATTACCCACCATGGATTTTGGTCCTGCTTGTGGCGGCCAGAGCCCTCAGATGGAAGCTAAGGGCGCCACCGGCATGTTGTTGTGCGGACAAATGGCTACCGATATTGCTACCTGTCAGAGCTCCGGAAAGAAGGTTCTCCTGAGTTTAGGGGGTGCCACTGCTCAAACAGCCTTTACCGGTGATGATCAGGCAACGGCGTTTGCATCTACGCTTTGGAACCTTTTCGGTGCTGGGACGGGCTTGGACGCAGGTCTACGGCCATTTGGAAACACCACGATCGATGGTTTTGACGTTGGTAAGTTTAGTACAGATTTTATGCTAAACGAGGTGTTGTTCGTGCTAATTTTTGAGTTTATAGACAATGAGGATAAAGACCAAACAGGCTATGTCACCTTTGTCCAAGCTCTCCGCACGCAATTCGCCACGGACAAATCCAAACAGTACTACATCAGCGCTGCGCCACAATGTCCCCTTCCTGACGCCTCCATCCCTGTGGGCGCGATGGAGCTCATGGACTTCGTCGTAAGTAATTTACGCAACCCTTTACTTCCCAATCCATAGCTTGATTTGAGCCGCAATCGTCTTACGACTCACTCTTTGATCTTTGAAAAGTAATTACACTGACTGGAGAACTTTTAGTGGGTTCAATTTTACAATAACGGAATTTGCAATATTGGTCAATCAGGCTTCGTCGACAGCTTCACAGCTTGGAGCAAAAACATAGCTGGGGGCCCTCAATTATACATAGGCGCCCCCGCCTGCCAGGCTTGCGCTGGCACCGGATACCTGGCTCCAGACGCAGTGACGACGGCGATTAAAAGCGCTACGGCGGCCAACGTGCCCAACATGGGTGGAGTCATGCTCTGGGATGGATCTGAGGGGATGACAAATACGGCTGGTGGCCAGAACTACAACCAGGCTGTAAAGGCGGCGCTTGGCTAATCTACGAATGATGAAAGATGATGAGCAGGCACTGGAGGCCTGCACTTACGACGAGCGTCTACGATTGAAACGTCTTATTCCTCTTACAGTCATTTGCGGATACCCGTTTTCGCAATTTTCTTTTTCTTCTGTACAACTTTTGGGCTGGTTGTGGAATTTCCCTTGGTCATTTCTAGATTTATGTCGGGGCTCGAAGAGCAGATATAGCACATGCATGCATTCTGCGCATGAGGGTGGGTATGTGTCGTAGCCCCGCGAGTGCTTGTCTTTGTTTGGTCATGTTGCGCTAGTGGAAATATGCTACCATGATTAGCTACCGTTATCGTGTATAGCAGTCTTCACTTACCTCTGCATCAGATGCATCAGATGCCCCAATCGGTCTTCGCTGCTTCTTCGACGCATCGCTTATCTCTCGCCACCCTAAAGGCCGGAACAGAACCGGCCTCACCCCTCATACTGTGGCCGGAAAAGTTCCGGCCAACAGTACATATACCCAGAATCTTCCCACCTCCTCCTTCTTTCCTACACATATCCAAAAACAGAAAATTATTCTCTGGCAAAACAGTCCTAGAACGAATCATCCCACAAGATTCAACATTTCACCGCAATGGGTTCTCTTGCTGCAGCCCCGACCTTCCCTCTCCTCACCAACATCCCTACCGACGATGAAGAGTTAGCAAGACTGGCGCCTTTCACCGTTTCTCTCACAAACGGCTTCCTGCCCTTGTCTCCTCCACCTACAAAACTTCCTCCGTCCTTCTCCGCTCTCTCTTCTCTTCTCGCTCGCATGTCCATTCGCACTGCAACTGGAGAACCGGGTCTGCTTGCCACATTTGACCTGGGCGAAACGCTCTTGCGCGAACTCCCAGACCTGACGGACGAGGTCGACGAGGTGAAGGAGAATTTGAGATTGGTGGGGGCGCTATATCGAGATTACTCTTTTCTTGCGAGCGCCTATCTGCTTGAGCCGTGTCACGAGCGTCATGTCAAGGGCGAAGGGTACGGACTGGGGCGACAGAGATTGCCGGCCGTGCTCGCAAGGCCATTAGCCAGAGTAGCGGAGATGTAGGTCGACCAACTATATTTCTGGGACTCTTCTAATCGGTGAGCAGCTCGGGTTTCAAACCCTGGATGGAATACGCCGGATCCTATGCCCTCTTCAATTACCGCCTCCAAGACCCAGCACTAGGCATGGAGTACAGCAATCTTCGCCTCATCCGCGCCTTTGAGCACGGCCTAAATCCTTCAAGTTCGGAAGCGGGCTTCGCGCTCGTACACGTGGACATGGTCCAGAATTCCGGGCCCCTTGTCGAAGGGGCGGTCAATGCGCTGTCAGCATGCGGAGATGGCAATAGGAAGGCATTCAATGTTGGATTGGAGGGCGTGGTAGAGGCTATGGTGAAGGTCAATGGGGTTATGGACGGTAAGCAGATGTTTTTCCAGACCTTTTGGCGGATGGAGGGAGATGAAAGAGATTGACATTGTCCGTGAGGTATGTGGAAGAAAAGCAAACCCAATGATTACAACAATTTCCGTACGTTCATTTTCGGCATCACGAAACAGTCGATGTTCCCACACGGGGTAGTGTATGAAGGCGTGAGCGAAGAGGCAATATTTTTCAGAGGAGAGAGTGGTGCGACTGATAGCATGGTGAGTTCTTATGACCCCATGCGAGGGCAGGAGGAAAAGTCACACGTAGAACAGATCCCGCTGTGCGACAACCTGCTGGAGATCAGCATGCCAGAGACACCACTCACCGAGATCCTGATCGACTTCCGCTCTTACCGCCCAAGGAATCACCGACAATTCCTTGAGTGGGTCAGGGACAGGGCTCAGAATATTGGGGTTCGGGGATACGCTATGATGGATAGGAAATCTGCAGGTAAGGCGGTGACCCAATTGTACCCGCTTCTGTACTAAGTCGTGGCTTTAGTTTTGTATCTTCATGCACTGAACCAGGTCCGCGATTTTCGATGGAGACATTGGTGCTTCACTCGCGAATACATCTTGAAGAAGACTGCCCATCCAACCGCGACTGGAGGAAGTCCCATAGTACTGGTAAGCTCCCTGAACTAGACTGACTGATGTTACTAATGCTTGACCAAAGTGGCTCCCCAACCAGCTCTTTACCGTATACGATCAAATGTTGGAGGTTGAGTATGCCATTGATGGCTTGCCAGAATGCAGAGACATTATGGATCTTGTGCATTTGCAGCGCAAGACGTTGGAAAAAGAGGTTGATAAATATTGCAGTGAGCGTGGCGGTTAAGCTCCGTCTTTGCCTATCTTGGCAAGGCTAGACTTCAGCCGCCGATCAATGTAATCCGGCTGCAATGGTACAGATTTGTCCTCTTCAATGCTGCTTGATCCTTCTCCCCCCACTCAATGGATCCGGGAAGCCGAATGCGACCTTGACACTCATTGCTCTTGCAAACTCCACAGCATCAATATTCGTAGAACGGCATCCATCAAGACACAAATGCTCCAGCTTGCCCTCAAGTCCAATGATCAAAGCCTTAACCCCAACGCCGGTGACTTTTGTGCACGCGAGGTTGAGGTTCTTGAGGCGGTGAAGGTTCTTTGCTATGAGCATCGCTACCTCATCATCTATGTTGCATGATTTGAGTACCAAGTCCTCTATTCCTTCAAGATAACCATGCGTGATGAGCTCTTTCAAGTTGGCACTCGAAAGAGCGATGCAGCCACCAATATCCAGATGCGTCACTCTGCCCTTACTCTGTATCAGGCATGCTTGGAGATCACCCAACAATAGGGTAGACCATCCTGCCAGCGAGAGGCGAATTATCTGGGGCAAGTCAAAGTTCGCGAAGTTGACTCTTTGAGTTCGAGGGAAACAGGCGCAATTTGTCATTGAAAGCGTACGTAGAGCTGAAGGCAATTGTGGAGGCAGTGTCGCAATGAGACCAGATATGTTCAGGTGTTGAAGTTGGTGAAGATTCGAAAAATCTAATTCCTGAACCGTAAGAGTGGGTGGGACAAACCAGCCTTGGACACTCAATGTATTGATGCCGGATATCTTGATTAAAAGAGTATCTAAAGCAAGTACCGGCTTTCCATGTCTTCTGGCAATGGGAGTGTCTAAGGTTAGCGTACGGAGTTTGGGCATATCGACCTCCCATCTTGCTGGACGGCTTTCTGCAGAACTGACGCTGTGGAATTCCGCACGCTCAAGGTTCGGACAATGGCGAAGAAGCTGGCTGGCAGTGTCACAGGATACTTGACAGGACCTGGAGATGATGAGAGTTTTGAGGTTTGATGCGCACGGAGCAGCTTCGAGAATAGAAGAGCCAATCAAGCCTCCCGGTATTCTCAAATCTTCCAACGCTTTGCAACGAGTCGCGAAGTAACGAGGTATCTTCTCTGCATTGGATCCAAATCTATCCAGTGTCACTCGAGTAGTCGTTCCATTGCTCCGCTTGATGTATTTACGAACAGCTCCCAAAGTAACAGGCTTTTTGGCCGCGGAAAGATCCAAATTGCTCCACAGGCTGGGCATCGAGGTCAGTAATTGCAGCCACGATTTCGAGACTCTGAGTAAGCCACTGTCAAGGATCAGCGTATGAACCTGGGATAAACACGATCGAGACCCACACAGTATGCCTGAACTCCAGATATGTGATCGTCATCTCAACGAGTTCTAAGGGCAGAATCTGGAGAGGATCGATAGCCCTTGGCGGAGCGAGTTGACGTGCGAGCTTCTCATGCTGTCCTCGTAGCAGCTTTGGACATTGATCAGCACCACAACTTTCAGGCAAAGGCATAAAGGAGAGTATACCATGATGTTAGGGTCGCTAGAGGGCACTTTACGAGTGCCCATTTCGTAGAGGTCTAGAGCCATCTTGTGATTGGCCAGCAGCTGCAGAATTTTGCCAGTACGTAGATAACCCTAAGAAAATCAGAATTTAGCAAAGACGGAGGCACAAGGACTCCGCAATACCAAGCAATTGGCTTTATCCTGCTGAATCATCTGCCTGCCGTCGTTCAAAGCAGCTCGAAGGTTACCAAGCTTTGTATAGGTAGCAGCCCGGTTGTCAAGTACAGCGACAGGAGCCTTGGCATCCTGGCTGATTGCCTAACGATCCCGACTTTAGCAGAGATCAAGAGAAGCCATTGGTGTGTTCGTACCATGGTGAAAAACTGAAGGGCTGCTTCATACTGTTTCTGGCGATAGAGGTCCTGGCCACGCAAATGCAAGGCTGACAATGTCTCTTCATGAAGGTCCTGAGCCACATTTCGCCGCTCTCGAAGTTTTAGAGGCCCGTCCATTCTTTGGTAGGAAGGCGACTGTAGATGAATATACTGACGCGAAGTCGAGTCTCTTTGCTACGCCAAGACTTGATCGCGCTTTATGTCCGTCGGGGTTTAGTCGAATGTTCATTTGGTACCTTACCAATAGCAGCTAGTCTGGATCTTGTGCTAGCGTCGATAGTCTTCCCAGATCCGTTCCATAACTCCCAGTCTTCCACTACTCCCGTCTGCATGTGGATTCGCAGTATAAAGATTGGCGAAATGACCTCGAGAAGAGTACTCCATCGGCTCAGTCTCTCAGACGCCATGCGCAATTGACGCCTGTCCTCGAACAATGATCCAGAGATACCGAAGTCCAAGTTGAGAAACCTATGACCTTTCCTCGTCTGTCTGTCCAGTGCTGCGCCATAAGGGTTCGTCCTGGAATTCGGCGCCCTGCAACCCTTCTCACCATTCCCATTTGCATCTCAGCCTGAGCGTGTTGTACGACGAAGTGACTGGCTCTGTTACACCAATGCAAAGCCGTTATTATGTCTACCAAGTCAATATCATTTTTCACTCATTGTGAATTTCTGTTTGTTTGATTCAAATAGCGGACAGTGGCACTTGCAAGAACGTTCCAAATACATCTAGGGTTGCTTAACGAAGTCGTTGCTGCTCGAGTAGAAGGCGGAATGCTAAAGAAATAAGCTTTTGATGCCAACTTAGCAGAAGAGTCTTATCACGCATATCACAAGTTCGACATCCTTAATGCCATCACGTAATAAGGCCATCCTGTCTTTGAGCTTTCCTTGTCTTTCTTCTATATATTTACTCAAGCACCAGTGGCTCTCCTCTCTTCCGAGACTTCTATTTCTTTGAAGTGGCTAAGATCAGTCACCGAGATCTTATAATTTTTCGCAGTACTAGAGTTGCTAAATTCCGTCTCATACGCAGCGCAGACGGATAAGTCAAAGCCTGTTCGAAATCGTTTTCAGATCCAGTGAATCAATGCTTAAGAAGCTTCCGCCTTCTGCCGATGAGCGAAAGCCACCGAAAAGCAGTCGGGCCAATTGCAAAACCGATCATCAGCCTAGCTACATGCCGTCTTATACAGAAGATCCATCCGTTGGCTGCGACGCCATATAGTTAGCGTTTGATCTCTTCATTTCCAATGCAGCCTCAACCGCTCCATGCAATCACCACTGGTCAGGAATCCCAGACCAACCTCGTCCGCAATTATGAAGGCAATCTTCATCATTTTCTTTGCCGCGATGGCTGCTCCCGGCCTGTCGACGAAAATAAGTCACTCGTCCAGACATCAGTCCTCCAGTACATCCTCCTTATTTAGCACGTCGTCATTTTTCAGCTGATCATCCATTTTAGTCACCTGCACCACTTCCAGCGCACCAAGCTCCCCAATCAAACATGTACATCTCAGGCCGGTCAGTGGTAGTACCATGACCTATTTGGCCCAAATCGGAGAAATCAAACACCCAGATATAGCAGCTCCTGCGTACCTGGCTGGATATGCATCTGCCGCTGCAGACTCGCCGCAAACCTGTTGGACGTTCGCTCAAGGGCATATTGAAGGCTTAGGTGTGGGGTTCTGCTTGGAGAAAGCGGCCGTATAGGATGGATTAGCATTGGCATCAGGGCTTGGGTGAGTGTGGCACAGGGACTAAAGCAATAGGAGGAGATTTACCTGTTACCGGACAAGCTCTTTGGGGAAACTTTGGCACACAGGTTTAAGAGAGAGGAAAACGTTGAGCTGGTACTGAAATGCTTCTTATTCTGACAAGCGAGGGCCACGATCAAATCTCACGTATTCCATCATTGATTGCAATTATACGCTAAGTCTAAGGAAAAATCTGACCAAAATATCCAAGTCTTCGCGAGCCCAACGATTCGGGTCTCCGAAGACTCGCTCGCCCTTGCTGGGCCTTGCGACTAGCTTATCGCTATACGGCAACCCACAACCCAATTAATCGATGAGCAGGAAAGGAAAAGTATCTTAATCAGACGTCAGTACCACATCGATCGGTTCCTTCTCCTAACCGGGAAACGTTTTGAGGTTCACAGAACCAAACTCGACGAGCCTACAGGGAGACCTACTTTACTTATATTGAATTTCCAAATCACTCAAGCGAGGATCAAGCGCAGCTCCGTCCAAGCGAGGTTCTGGCCAATACGATTGCGAGCTCCAACTCCGAAGGGATGAAGAACTTTTGCTTTTCATTGTCAGTTTCAGATGGTGAAGAAAAGTCGGAAATGATAGGGCCACACATTAGTTGACTTTTCTTAGAATTATACCGATACTTCACTATGCAGATGATCTAGATACTCAATCTTTCCGGTAACCACTGCCAACACCTGTATCACCACTGGGAGGTACATCGCTTCGGAAGCCATTAGTGACTGATGGGTAGAAGTTGGATCCTTGAACAATAGCATGGTAATATAAAACCCCGCCAGAGGTAAGGGGGATTGCTTCTTTAAAAACTGGCGAATCTTCTCGACAGGTTTCGCCATCGTATCAGGATTCTTGAATAGTATGCTGGTGACCCCCAATGAAGTTGACGCTATTGTCTCAGTATCAGTGACAATCATGATACCCGTATTGGACGTCTCCAAAATTTCTATCGTCATCCCAGTCTTGTCGCTCTTATTCAGAACTTCGGAGAGAAAGTCCGGCCTATCGACTTTGAGATACAACTTGTGGCGAACTTTTACATCAGTGACTTGATCCTGAAGGGAAAGTAGTGATACAGCATCGAAGACATTCCTACGCGATTTGAGGACGAGGTGCGTAAAACCGCTGATATCCTCCGATGCTGGCCGCACTTTTGTGGGGGCAACACTTTCGCAGACAGCGAGTTGAAATTGACTCTGCACGCTCTATGGAGTACAGTATGAAGTAATGCACTCGTGCTATGGACAAAGTACGGTAAGAGAGTGGAGCGGAATGGTTTCCGGCCACCACACCGTTACAGCTCATCAGCACATAGCTACCGTACCTACCCAGTCGTAAGGCTACTCGGAATTTGAGGTACACAATACACGCATCTGAATATCTCTACATGATAATGGTCTTTTAGCACGACGCTTCTTAGCCTCCTTTCTCGCAGTCCACGGCCAGGGCGCTTAATTACGTGATACCTCCGCAAGATTCATTGTATGGCGTTCATCTCCTTCGACGGTGACCATGATATCATTTGTCTTAAATCGTAGCAGAAAAGCAGTGGATGATGGAAAAGAATAAATCTTCATAGCCTCGGACATAAAATGAACACTTGCTTTATCCCCGCCCTACTGTCCACCAAATATGCGCCTAGAATCCTAATACATACGCTTACACAAGTACCCACCCTCAAAAGTTCGGTTTGACTGGCGGGAATGTCACCATGTCCTCGCTTGATGAGTTGTTCAAGGTACGTTATAACAGAGAATGACAGTATCACAGCTCAAATGTTCAATCTCTTTAGAAACCCTCAGCACCTAGCAACAAACGAAAGCTAGAGATCAATGGACGAGATGCAGGTGAGTCTTCGCTTGCGCTTCTCACAAATTGATCTAATCTTGCGTAGACACAGTTTACAAAGCGACAAAGATAAGCGCAAATGGAGATGTCAAGACCAATGGGAGAGCAACAGCGGAGGACGAGGTTGAAGACGATGACGACGTAGCCGCAGGCCCCGAACTTCCAGCAGATGAAGAAGAGCAGCTGCCTGATGATGACGATGACGAAGGCCGGTTTTTTGGGGGCGGCCTTACAAAAGATACCGCGGATGTGATGGACTTCATTGACGAGCAGGACAATGACGAGACCGTACGCTTAGACGCCCGTTCGGACTATTTAGAAGGAAGGCTGATGGAAATCTTGACAGAAGCCCGAGAAGGTCGACATAGCCTGGTTGCGAAAGCTCGCCCTGAACTTCGAGAAGAGGATATCCAAGAACACAGAGCTACGAGCAAAGTTCGAAGACAAGCCGGAAAAGTACGCAAGGCCTATACATATCCTGGTGAGCCTATTCTGACAATTTTTTCCAGGTTCATGGGCTCAGAAGCAGATCTAGACGCGGACATCAAATCGCTCTCCATCCTTTCCGAACATCCCGAGCTCTACGAAGAATTTGCGAAGCTCGGCTGCGTCTCGTCTCTCGTCTCCTTACTATCTCACGACAACACAGACATCGCCATTGATGCAATCGAAATCATCAACGAGCTTATAGACGAAGATGTTGAAGCAGAGCGAGAGCAATGGGACGCACTAGTCGATGCGATGCTGGAAGCCGATCTCCTGAATCTCCTATACGAGAACATATCGCGTTTAGACGAGGATTTGGAATCTGACCGCGCAGGCATATACCACGTCCTCAGTGTCCTCGAGAGCCTCTCGTACCGCCCCTCAATTGCCGCTACCCTCGGTCAGAAAACTCAGCTCCTGCCCTGGCTCCTCTCCAGGATCCGCAGACCAGAACCCACCATCTCGCAAAACAAACAGTATGCCGCCGAAATTCTCGCTATTCTTCTCCAATCATCATCCGAAAATTGCACCAAAATAATCTCCCTTGACGGCATAGATGCAATCTTACAACTACTAAGCCCCTACCGCAAGCGCGATCCTGCGAAAGGCACTGAAGAGGAAGAATATATGGCCAATATTTTCGACTGTATAACTTGTCTCGTCGACCCCACTGTCGGCAAAGCAAAGGTTATAGAAGCAGAAGGCATCGAGCTCTGCCTCATCATGTTACGAGAAGGTAAAACGAGCAAGCCACGCGCCCTACGAATTTTCGATCATGCGCTGGGAGGACCAGCGGGTACTTCATGCTGTGAGAAGCTTGTGGAAGTGGCTGGTTTGAAACCAACATTTGCACTGTTCATGAAGATACAGGACAAACAAACCACGGAACATTTGCTTGGGATATTAGCGTCTATGTTACGCTCGCTTCCTGCCAACGAAGCTCCAAGGATACGTCTGCTTGCCAAATTTGTAGAGAAAGACTACCAGGCTTGTGGTCGTCTAGTTGAGCTCAGGCGGGAGTATGCATCAAAGGTGGCAGTGATTGACGAAGAGATTAGGCGGAAGAGAGCAAAGCTTGATGCTGAGGAGTCGGAGGCAAGAGCTGATGAGTGGTTCGACAGACGGCTAGATGCTGGGCTATATGTTTTGCACACAGTCGATGTCATTCTGGCATGGCTGATAGCGGAAGACGATGGAGCGAGGCGGAAAATTCTAGCTCTGGCTAATGGAGAAGATACCTTAGAAGATATAAGGGCTACGTTACAAGGTCGGTCCTTCGTGTCGTTCGAAGGTGGATGAATGCTGATAAAAGTCGCAGAACAAGTCGACACCATGCGCGCAAATCCCGAGGACCAGGATCCAATGCAGGAGGATATGCTCAGCACACTCATAAAACATTTGATCTAACCTTAATCATACACACCTTGGCGTCATGTACCCAAAATGCACCATCAACACGTGCCAAACACCTGTAACAGGGTATCTCCAGCGCCAATATGCAATCACTAATCAATGCGCAAATGCCTGTCACATACGTGATGAAGACCCCTTTCCCTCTCCCTTCCCAGCCCCAAAGTCCTTTTTCATCACCACTTCTTTCGGCCTTGGCGTCCTCCTGCCTCTTTCAATCTCGCCGCTCAATTCAATTCTCAACACTCTCTCCTTGTCTCCACTCCTTCCTGTTCCCTCAAGCTCTGGCCCTGCGTTCCCCATGCCCATCCAAAGCGTGTCGCCGCTTTTTTTGATTGGGTTGGGGCTTATGCATTTCTCACCCCATGGCGGATCTTCGCCTTTTACAAACTCCATCAATTCTTTTCTCTGCCTTTTTAATTGTTCGTTGTCTAGCTTCCCCTCCCCGCACGATTGTGGTTTTAAGAAATCGGCCACGAGTGATAAGAGGAAGAATTGCGGTGGGAATAAGACGCACTCTCCTTTCAGCGCAGACTCGATCCACTCCGCTGCCCATGCGAACTTGGCAGCTGTATGCTCAATGCCGCCGTCGGGGGTTGGTATGTGCATTTGATTCGTCTGCTTTTCCAGCTCCAGACCCGATTCGAGGGGCAAAAAGTACAAATACATCTGTGTAGAGTAGCGTTTTGGTATATTGGCTGGTGTAAGCCAGCGCGTGAAAGGCACCAAGCCCTCAGTATCCATTTGCCCGCCTTTTTGTTTGACCCATTCTGCAAATGGGACCTTCTCGGCATGCACGGCTTTCCTGCCCTCGTCTCGTTCCTGCTCGGACAGGTCCACTAGCTCGTCCGCATTGCTTTGCTTTCGAGCCAACAGTATTCCGCTCTCTTCAAAGCATTCCCGTATAGCGGCATGCCGGTACGCAGGGCCATCTTCATGGTGACTCGGGTCCGATGGTGGCGGGAGATGACCGTCCTGAGGCGAACAATGGCCTCCAGGAAAGACGTGGGCTGAGGCGAAGGTTGACGAGGAAGAGACGCGGTGGAGGAGCAAGATATGATTGAATGGGGAGATGAGCAGGATGCTGGCGCTGGGACTGGCCGGAGGAAGTTCTTCCTTGGACTTGGAAGATGATTGTCGCCTTGAGTATTGCTTTTGAGGAGAGGTGCCTCTCATGGCAGCTTCGAAAAATTCTAGGTCGTTGTGTTTACGGAACATACGCGTGGGGGTGTTGAGGACTGTGAAATGCTGATTAGTAGTGCACAGCGAAGGGATAGCCGTGGGCGTGTTCGCATGCACAAAGATTCTGGGGGTTAAAAGGTAGGTTTTGGAGCCAGTGGAGGACCAGACTCTGAACATAGGAATTGAATTGACAGAGAATGAGCTTCATGACGGTGACAATCTTGAATCACTCGAAGGAGTTGTTTTGGAGGGAATCCGGGGAAGATCTACAGAGCCGACACTGGCCGTTCGCCGAGGCTCTCCTTCGGCAACTGAAAAATGTGAGAAACCTACACTGGTGACACTATTAAAGACTTCTACTCTCCCTTTGCAAACATGATTTTCCTTGATTCAAGACAACGTATAGAGCAAATGAAGACCCCAGATATCCCAACACTCCCACAATGCTTCCCTCAGCACCCATCATCAAGCTTCCAGCAGAGCTCCTACAAACCATCGCCGACAACCTTGATATTGAAGAGTACTTGAATCTGAGAAGATCATGTCCCCTGGCCTGGGTCTCTCTCAAACCTCCCGCTCTTTCCCTTCTCCTTGAACTCGAGTTCTCCGCCTTCGCTATTGAGCACAAAGTCCTCGCCTGCCACATCTGCTGTCGACTGCGTCCGCTCAGCAAATTCGCCGATGATATAGTACACCGAGGCGTGCACAAGCGTAGCAGACCTGAGAGGTTCTGCATTGAATGTGGGATCAGCGGCGGATTCAAGGGGTATAGCAGGGATGATTGGGCTATGGTAAATTGCGAGATGCATGCAAGATGTCCAGTGTGTAGAGAGCTGGGAGGCGTGGGAAGACGCTGGAGGTGGGATTCCGGAGAGGGGTGTTGTGCGAGGCCTCCGTCACAGGACATCTTGCAGTGAATGATAGATGATGGCCTCTGACAAGCCAAAGTCTGCCGCCAGAGTGAACGGTTTAGAGTCTGATTCAATCCTACTTCGCCTCTGACCAAATTTACTATCTTTCACTAGTGAACCTGTCAATCCTCAATCAACCCAATTGAAACCGATCTTTTACATGTTGCATCTCTCTGCTCCAAGCTGCCGGCATCTTTGACTCTCTAACCACGTCACGGCACCGGATTGAGCAATATCACAGACATGTCTCCAAGGGTGGATGACAATATTGGTTGACCATCAAGACTAAGCTACCATGCCGAACTCAGCACCTATCTTGACCTTGGCTCCGGAGCTCCACCTCACCATCGCGGAAATGCTCGAGTTGCCTGACAACGTGATGCTTAAACTCTCAAGCCGCTATTTCCATGAGCTCATAAAGCCCCCAAGTTTCGAGCATTTGGTAGACGGATGGCAGGACTACTACTATTCCTTTTTATCATTTCAACCTTGCCATAATTGTCGTCGTTTACGCCCCAACGCAGAATTCGATTACGAAGAGAAGATGAAAGATCGCGGATGGTGTTGCGTTGAGTGTAAAGTCCAGAAGCAGCAGAAAGGCTATCAGATTGGCGACTTCATCCAAAGAGGCTACGGACGTCTTATGTCGCCAGTGTGAGGAATTCAAGGGTGCCATTCCACGTAGGGTTGAAGGCCTATGCCAACCATGCTGGGAACTCTTCGAAGGGCAAGGATATCGCTTCTCTCTCATTGACGATGACGATCCAGCTTTCCTAATCAAGGAACACGAGTCAAAGCTCAAGACAAGCACTGGATGGCTCCACCATCCCGTCTGGTGTGTAAATTGCCACACGCTCCTTGCTAAATGCCAGCTGGCTAGTGCACACAAAACCGTGACTGAACTTGCAGGGGTTGAGCAAGTGCTTGAGCAATTTAGACGGTACCTTCGATAGATTCTATGGATTAAGTCCATCACTGGTTTACATTTCCCTTCAAGCTAACCATTGACAGAGTGCCATCGAACGATCATTGACGCAAGCTTTCAGAATCCAATGGCATAGAAGTGGAGGCATTCAGTCAAGCTAGCAGATCATCACTGGTAGAGCTAGAGAAGGCAATGAAACTGGACAACAGGAGCCAAGGGGCAGCGGCTTGCCTTTCAATTCCCTATCGGTTCAGGACTCATAGGGATAAGCTTTGCCGAGCTCGTGCCACAGATTGCCAATGCTCTTCACTCTATGACTCCCCTCAACACTCGTTACCAAGACATCTAATCAATCAAAACACTAACACTCTTCTCATCAACCGCACGTCCCTCCCGTGAAGAGAATCAATTCCAACATCCACCCCAGCAGCACCACTAAAGAACTCCACAATGCCTTCTCCATCACGCCTCATGGCCCTTCCAAGGGAACTGCACCTCTCCATAAACGATCAGTTGGACTTGTTCCCCTCCAGCATGACCCTGCGCCTCGTCAACACCTACTTCTACAATCTCCTCAAACCACTCACCTATCGACAAATGCTGACAATAGAAAAAACCGAATACGCTCTCCTCCACGATTTAGTCGCCTGCCACAGATGCAAACGCCTCCGGTCTGGGCACAAGTTCAATGAATATCAGCGCCATGTGTGCGTTCGAGGTTGCCGACACAGAGAGGAGAGGACGTGCATCGAGTGCAACATTCGAGTATTCTATGAGAATTCGGGTAAGAGTCGTAAAGTCTCTACCAGCGGATAGCAAAGTCGCTGACTATAGCAGGCAGGCAGGGAGGTGGTGGTGGACGAGGAGGCTTGTTCCATTGAAGTCTGGGAAAGGGCAACCATTGGCCTGGAGCGAGAGAAGGCCGTTTGTGCTGCCGTGTGTCAATCGATCTGTCAAGCGCTATGCCCGTAGAAAGCTCACACATTAAAGAGTTCATGCTTGCATAATCACTGGTTGTTAATGGGAGACAACCTTGCCAGAGCGACCATTTGCCTTACCTGCGCCCACTTTTCCCTTTCTCATGCACTCATTCTCATCACTATTTAAATAGGCTGCATTACTCTCTGATGTTCACACACTCACACATCGTTAGCATCAACTCTCTACCGCCCAATCAAATAACGATACAACGTCATCCATCTCCTCCACTTCAAGACCACCCACGTGCAAGTGCATCAAGGTAAAAATGCCTTCTCTCATGCAGCTCTCTTAAGAGCTACATCTATGGATTAAAGAAGATTCGAAACTCGTTCCCACTATCCCGCTCTTCTGACCTACGAACAAGTACTTCTACAAGCTTCAAGTCATCAAGCGAAAGTGTGTCAGGAGACGGCGAGTTTGCATCATCAAGTTTATTGCAGAAAATGTTGGAGAGGTTTTTTGGGTTGCGAGTCGCTTATGTAGGGACTGCAAAGCCGGGGGAGGGGCTGACGTTAATACCATTAGAAAAGATACTGCATGTAAAGGGACGTCGAGCGATGAAACATACCTTCACGCCAGACTTCATGCGAATATAATGGAACCGCGTAAGCGTGTAGCCTCTTGGCATCAGTCGGTCACCTTGCTTCAAGGAATAATGTCGAATCCGCCTCCACAATGATAAGGGGTGACGGGACCGATGGCCTATGGATTACAGCGCGAAAGGGTCCTTCATTGGCCCTTCTTTCGTAATCAAGAATATTTTGATAGCTGTGGTTGTAGGAATAAAGAACCCAGTCTGGTATCTTTTCTCGGGCATAGACACATTGAGTTGCTCAAGCGTGAAGCCATTTTTCTCTACTGTCTGGTCAGAGCTTTGATATCAGAGAGGGAGCAGTCAAACCTTCTCTACTCACCACATGCTATTGTGAACGCGTCAAAGGTGTACTCATTGCGAATTGTTGCGGAGATCAAAGCTTTGATGTTGGAGTACAGTTCGAAGAGGTCTCTCATAGTCGCGATCAACGAGGGGATGGATTTGAGGTCATATGTCTGGATGACAGGTCAGCCTTCCTTATCCTTTGAGGAGACGAGCAGTCGTTGCCGACGGTAAGCTAGGGGTCTTGTAATTCAGAGTCTCAAGGCTCAAGCAAAGCGCGCGATGACCCTAATTCGTGCAAGTGAAATTACACACCACGTCAGCTCCGAGGACAAGATCGTAGGCCCCTTTCTCCTCGCGACAGTCTGCAACTCCACCGATGAGCGCGTGACCCCATTGCAGGATAGCTGTCTGGATCAATTCTCTGCCTTCTAGCCCATTCAAATGTATGTTCGACTTGAGATCGCTGATGACCTCTTGACTACCGTCTGTAGCTAGCACACGCTGAGCGCCAAGGTTTTTCGCGCAAAGAATAGACAGAAAGCCTGTACCTGCACCAAGCTCAAGAACATTCTTGCCGGTGACAAGATGGGTTCCATCAGAAGAAGAGAGATAGGCTGCTAGAAACAGTGCTGCTTCCCAGGTGCGGAATCCAGTTGTTCCAGAAGAGGCCAGCAACGAAGGAAATTCAAGCAGGGTTATCTTTGGAGAGTTCGAGTCTGGAGACGGTGCTGTGTAAGTCACGTAACTCTTCTGCTGGGCTGCAGCACTGGCGGATGGGATGGGCTGAGCCATGTACTGGGCCAGAGATGCGGATATCTCATCCGAGATCTCCTGCTCGTAAAAAATGGAAAGTCAGCAGAGAAGCCAGCTGCAAGTCTTTCAATAATCGAAAAGACAGCATCCATCTTCACCAAAGCGAGTTCGCAGAAGAAGGAGAAAGCCTACATCTTCCTCTGGATCCTCAATTGCATCTTCCAGGGCTTTTACCAGTCTTTTCAGGACACGAAGTTTGTAACGCTCAGGCAGTGCATAATCAACAAGCCTTGATTCATTGAACATGTCATTGTATATCTGAGCCTGAGTCTCTGGCAATCTGAGAACTTCTTTGGGAGGGAGCGTAAGTCCTTCCGGTTCAATAAGCTGCAAATACTGCCTCTTGAGAAGCTCTACAGGCGCGATAATTCCCATGCCCAGACGCTCTATCCTGTACTGATCATTTCAGGTCTCTTACTATTTTAAAGTAACAAAATCAATTCTAGTTGAGAGTGCCTCGAACGCCAAGAGATAGGACGCTAATGCCCGGAAAGCTAGCTTCAAATTAAGCGACACCTTATTTTGCACACACGCAAAGTCCAGATGGACTTCGTCGACTTTGCTTGACCATCGAAGATCCAGTGACAGTCTCTCTGTTAGTCGCCGCATGCACATCTACGATACCCAGAGCTTTTGCTAACGGACCCATACAGCTAGCAAACATGGCAGACAGAGAGCAGCCCGTAACGCTGCGCACGCGCAAATTCATCCGCAACGCCCTCCTCGGTCGAAAGCAGATGGTCGTGTGGGTGCTTCTACTTCATCGCGATAGCCTTGTTTCTTTTGATCCCTCTCAAATATGTCGTGGGCCGGAGTTCTGATCTCTTCGTTCTACAGTGACGTCCTCCACCCCAACCGCGCCAACGTCTCCAAAGACGAACTCCGCCAGAAACTCGCCGAGCTTTACAAAGCCAACAAAGACCAAGTGTCCTGCTTTGGCTTCCGCACACAATACGGTGGAGGGAAATCGACTGGGTTCGCTCTGGTGTACGACAGCCACGAGGTGATGAAGAAGTTCGAGCCGCATTATCGATTGGTGAGGTATGGGGCGGCTGCAAAGATTGAGAAGGCCAGCAGGCAACAGCGTACGTACAATCTTTCTTACATGGTGAGATGGGCGATTACGTTTAGTGATGGGGCCATATTGGTGGGGATATCGTGCTGACTGCATGGGAATGGATAGGCAAGCAACGTAAGAACCGAGCCAAGACTGTACGGGGGACGGCAAAGGGCAAGGCGGCGGCATCTAAGGACAAAAAGAAGTAGAGGACGCTGGATGTGTGACTGTGCGCGCTTGGTCAGAAGAAGAGGGTGGAGTACGCTTGTGTGAACCATCATTCTGTAGTCGCATTCTGTGGCGCATAGGGAATACAAGATCTTCCAGCTACGGATTGACGAGTGTAAATGCAATATTCGTTGAATAACTCCATTATTCTGCCAAGGAATCTATTGAGAATACCAACGAAGCCCAGTAAACGCCTCAAATTGCTTTTTTTTAAATAGTTCGAAACGCCGAAGAGAAAGCCTCCCGTTCAAAGAGAGGGTGATATGGCCGACCAGACTCCGGTCTACAAACTCTGCCAGCAAGAGAAGAAAGTCATAATCGGGGAGGGACCGATCCATCAGACCAAAGTCTTTGCCCTGACCAATGCTGCAAGCTCTGCAAGCTCGCCGAGGATCCGAAGCTAATCCAGACCATGTAGTAGCAGAATGCACGAGCAACGTTTTTGATATGTTAGCTGCAATCGAGGTGCAGTATCCATGGCAGCATCAGACCGAGAAGCGCTTTCAATGCTTTCCATCAGGCCTACGACCATGCCCGTTCGATTTGTCCACCTTAGCAGGATGCTTCCCATTCCCTTCGAAGGGACCCTTGAGCAGATCGTAAGACGGGGAACGTCGAGGCTGGGGTTGCATGATTCGAGGACGGCCCTGTGGGTCGTAAACGCTCCCGTTTCTAGTCGCCATCCCGGAGTCAAGTACCCTGTCCGGTGCGTGAGAACCTCTGTGCCCACCATAGCCATCGAAAGGTGAATTAAGGCTCGGTAGCTGGCTGTTAGAATGCTGATTGGACTGGATCGCGGAGATTGGGCTGGCGGCGTAGTTGCCGACATTGCTCGTGGCTGAGGTGTTCATAGAGTTGAAGCCGGAAGTGTTTTCGCTAGATGTACTCGGCGATGTTTGGGTCATAGGGGGAATATAGCCTAGTGTCGACATTTCCTGGGTCTCGCTAGGAGATGACGATGAAGTGCTACTGCCCTGACCTGTGGCACTGATTGAGTCTTGGGATGCCGAGCTGACTGACCCTTGGCTAGTCCCTGTCTCAAGGTGTTGTTGGTACAAGCTAGTATCTCCATCGCTCCCCTGCATGGATCCGTTGCTGCTGTCGAACGAGCTCATTGGAGCAGGAAGCGTCCTGTTGCCACCATGAGCTGGCAAATGTGTGACGAGCGGAGACAAACCAGGGAATATCGAGGATCCCTCTGCCGCCACATTTGGGACCGAAGCACCCGTGGATGTTACGTAAGAGACTGTCGAAGCCTCATATTTCGAAGGGTCTGGATCGTAGAGCAGAGTTTGAGAGGCCGGTCTTCCACTTGAAGGCAATAAATTCCACTGCTGAGAGTAATCGAGGGTGGGATAGTTTGGTGTAGGAGCTTGTGACATTTGAGGAGGCGGTCCTTGGAGGGGCCTCTGCATGTCGTATTGGCCACTGTAGCTGGTCGGGTAATTGGCAGGGAAAGGAGGACGGCCCTGTGCCATGGAGTATGGCGCGCTGGAGATGTCAGCAAGTGCTTCGAATCTCCCATAGACTGGCTCACCCTGGGCCTGCGTAAGGAGTGGGCACGTGTTGGGGGACATGGTTGACGTTTGCCAGAGCGTACTGGCTTGGATCAGTTGTGATCCGTGTCACATAGTTGCCCGGGGCAGGTGCTGAGTATGGCCATTCTGAGTCACTGGAGACCTGCAAGGCGACATCTTCTATATGATGAGAGTTCACCTATTCCATGTATGCGTCAACGGAAGGACCTGAGTGACGGACGTTGATTATCCTTACCCTCAGATAGTGGCAAGAGCTTCTTGGCACCCCAGCTACCTGACAAGCCTCGCAGCCGTTACCATCGAGGAGATCACCAGTACATTTGATCTTCCTCTTGCGGCAACGTGCACACTGTTTATCGCAAGTCAGCCTTCTTCTGCACCAGATCAGGCTGTATGAGTTGCCTTGAAGAACGCACGGCTACACTGTTTCGCTTCCTCGCCTTCTTTCCCCCTCGTGGAGTTCTAGACTCATCACTCTCATTACCATCAGGGTAAGATCTTGTATGAGCACGATAGGCCATTGACCTTGACTGAGCCATGACCTCGTTTGGGCGGCGGTAGGTGCTGAAACCTCGGGCGATTCCGTGATAAGCACGGGTCGTTACCTTGTGCACTCAACACTGGGCTCGAATCGGAGTGAGCGGGCAGCGGTGTCAAGCTTTGTGTTGACGTGGACTCCAAGGTGAGAGGCTCCCAGCAAAAAACAAGTCTTCCGAGAGGAACTGACGCCCTCCTAGCGACGTTCTCCCCACTTCGACTTTGGAAGATTTGGTCGGAGGCGGTGAAGTGTTCAATAAGTCATAGTAAGCTATATGGGGATAGAAATTGGGAATGAAGACTTACTATAAGCAAAGCGAGGGAGACGTAAATTGCAGAGACGAGGACTGCTACAATCACGCAGCTGCAGGAGGACCAATTCGTTTCCAGATCAACACACAAGTGAAATGACCTGTCGACTGCTCCTTCGCAGGTAGGGTTGAAGTGTCTACCGACAAAGAATAGCGGCTTCAGCTCTGCGCCTTACACGCTATTCATCCGGGGTGGGTCCAACATTAGCGGATACTTGCAGCCAGTGACATAACGGAGGCGGTAGCGACCGCCGATTACCTGCAAGATTCAATCGGATCTTGAGGTTCCGGTAGACGCTTCGGCCGCAAAAAATGGAGATGAAGTTGGAAGATTCTTGATACCACTCTGTTCGGAGGAATCTAACCTCGGTTGACGCCAGAGGAGCTCAGAATGCAGCGCCAGAGAATAGGAACAGCCAATGCTTGGACGATCTTGACCCTTACTTCCGAAAACATTATTGTCGATCGGCACGATCCAAGGCAAAGTGAAACTATCCATAGATGGCTGCTGAGAGAATCGGCAGGATCTCCTTCTCTCACAACAAGGATGATTGCCCACCGTAGTAGCTCGTTTTGTTTTGTGATAGGTTGGTCATCATTAAGGGAAAAGATCATGTCTGATGGCAAAGTGTGCGTTGTCTGATTGCTTAAGGGAGATGAATGTTTGATGGTGGTGGTAGGGCTCCCAGGCAAACTGGCTGCAATCCGATTCGTTCCCCACCTCTTTCTCTTCAGCTCACGCCAACCAATCGCCCAAAATAATTTGAATACATACTGCAATCTTCTACTTTAATGTGAGCGAGTCTCACAGTGTGTGAGATGAGGGTGCTTGCCAATTGATCAAATCGCACACCCGTGCCAGAACCAGGCTCTATCTCGGGCAACAAACCGAAAACAAGCTTACTTGCAGCCTCATGGGTCTCGGTTCCACTTACTGTACTAGATCCTAGTGCTTCACCCACCACGCCTCGTGATTTTGCACACTACCTTGTCCAAACAGACTCATGTCAGCTCAAAGCCAATGTAAGCATTTTCGCGGGAGTGACTCTGGCGCAGGCATTCCGAGACTGAAAGCAACGGGTACCGCTGAGATTACTGTGCCAGGGCCGGATCGGAGCCGGTTCAATTGTTGAATTGGCGGGCAGAGCGATAGCCTTGCTGCTTCGTATTGCGTATATGTAGCAGGACGAAAAGGACATTCGAGCCAGCGGAGGTCGCCCGGATTCAGAAGTAACCTTATGCACCCCTTTTCGACTCGGACCTGCTCGCACGGCTCGTGAGCGGCCTTACTACAAGGCGTGGGCTTTGAAAACTCCGGTGTCTGGCTCCTGCTGAGCAGTATCCCAACTTGGCATATCGGCAAATCTATCGCAGTAAAATTTGAAACGCTAAAGACGTTGAAACAGCCGCAACAATAGAGGCGTCGTCAAATATGGCCAAAGACTGCTAAGTCTTCCCTGAAGTCTGTGGGGACCTCCATTAGGTTGGAGGCATGTGATCTGATTTGATTGGCAGCCACTGATGTTTGCCTAGCAGGTACTGGGCTAGGATTTCTGTAGTCGGTTCCAGCATGCTGAAGACGTAACGGGATCCAACGAATCTGTTGATTTGATACACCGCACGGATAGCTGCAGAGAAAAGACGCTACCCCGTTGCCGCTGAGTACCATTTCAGGGGCGCAGAACGTGCTATGGTAGTTGTACGTTTAAAGAAGCAGGTGTGCACGTGTGAGATTGGCAGGGGGGAAGGATGCGGTCAGCATCTTGCATTTTCATAGGTTCTGAAATATCTTGCCCAGCGTTCCTTGATCCTCGATAAAACTCAGTTGGGTGTATCTGGTGACACTGTGAGAATTGCAGGCTTCGATTGTCATACGCCTGTTCAAAGGTACGGAGTGCTAAGACCCTCGCTGCCGTCACCAGAACATCTGCCAAGTCTTCAACTTTCAAAATCTCAATGTTGAGTCCCTGAAAGAACGAACAAACGCCAGATACCCAACAGCCCCTTGCTGAGTTTCTGCCTCACCTCAAAAATCTAGGGACTATTGTAGACGCCGCCGAACAACATGGTAGAGGTAGCCCTAGCAGATGGCCTGAGGTTGGCCTACGGGTCTAGCCTTTCCTCATTTAGACGCAACGTAAGCGCCCTTGCGGGTTACAGAACAATTGGCCACTCGTAGATTCCCAACAACAGTTGTGAGGCTAAAACATCTGCTTTATGAAGCATTCCGACTGTAAACATCTACCGTATTGGATTTGAAAGCTTTATTGACAAGTCATTCGTGGGTAGCTATCAAGAGCTTTGCACTTCGCGAAGTTTCATAGGGGTGCCAGTCACTCTATTGTCACCCACGAGGCGCCATTCCCAAGTCTTGGCGGCGACCGTCCATTCAATTCATCAATCGCACGACCACCCTTTCTTCAGTGGTTCAGCACTGCCTAGACACCTCCCCATTATGTCCGAATGCGATGAAAGGCCGCATGTCCAGGAGACTGGAAGTGGAGACATCAAGAATGATGAGAAAGTGGAAGAAACCAAGATCTTCGGGGAGGTCGATGAAGAGCCAGAGGAGGAAGCGCGAGAGAGACTACGCCGCGAGAGGGAAGCTAGAGCGCAAGCTTTGACATTGGAGATCGTGGGCGATCTACCATATGCTGAGGTCAAGCCCCCAGAGAATGTTCTCTTTGTATGCAAGCTCAATCCTGTCACAGAAGGTCAGACCATCGATCTTACGACCTCTACGCATATGTCGCTGACAAACTCTGCCCAACAGATGAGGATCTAGATACGATCTTTAGCCGCTTTGGTCCAATCGTGTCCTGCGAAGTCATTCGAGACAAGCGCACGAAAGACAGCCTACAATATGCATTTATTGAATTCGAGAATCAGAAGGACTGCGAGCAGGCATATTTCAAGATGCAAGGAGTGTTGATTGATGATCACCGCATCCATGTCGACTTTTCACAGAGTGTATGCAAGTTCTAAGCCTCCGCAAATGCCTATTACTGACCAAATCTATAGGTATCACGGCTTTCAGACAAATGGCGAACTGCCACAAATTCTAAACGAGCGCAACACGGAGGGGGCTTTGGTGGCATTGCAGGTCTCGAGAAGAAGCGACAATTTAGGGCTATAGATCCGAAAGCTGACGAGGGTCGCAATCGTTCTAATGGCTATGGAATGGTCATTGACAAAGACGCCATACACCATGAACGAGACAGTGAATCCGATCAACAAGACCGGTCGCGCAAATACTCAAGAAGTCAGAGTCCCAGGAGCCACAATCGGTATCGAGAGCGTGTCCCTCAAGGAGATGTTTGGCGAAGAAGAGACAGAAGCAGGGGCTATCGACGAGATGATTATGAGGACCGCAGCAGAAGGCGGTAGTATCAAAGAGTGGTAAAGGCTTGGAGTAAAGATGAATTATTTACGAATCATGAGCCCATGGAGCGTATGCATTACTGGTGTTGGTGTGTACGCCTTGAACCATGAAAGGGGGACCGTGTGCAAACATTTAAAGACATGCCTACATGGCATGCATGTGGTTCGACTGTGTAGAACAAATTCCAATTATCCTACCTGACTAGTATTCCACCGCGCAGCTTGAAGAGTCCTGCAGACAAAGCACTTGCAGCACTACTTGTCAGAAAGCACACCATTCAGTGGCTTGATATTTGTTTCGATTGTTCTCTACTGACTGCATTTGGTTAAAAGGTAGGGCTTGGCATGCGGGCGATTGTAAATAAGCCCCACCACTCCGCCATCTTGTTTGTGTTCCACTTGATCCTACCACACAAATGCCCAGACTCTCACCCAGTCGGGGCATCAAACACATTTCATGATCAAATTACCAGAAACCATCTACAGCTATCATTGCACGTCTCATCAAAGATGACCTCAACGATGAACAAGATCCTCGAAAAGCTCAACCTCTCCTCCAAAGAAGAAGGCATTCCGGCGAAAGAGCCGACGGGAAAAGACTTCAGTGAACTACGGGAAATTTATGAAAAAGCAGGTCAAGAGCAAGTTCTAGCATTCTACGATGAGCTTAATACCGCCGAAAAAGCAGTTCTCTTCGAGCGTCTCTCTTCTATCGATCCCAGTTACATCAACGAGATCTCTCAGAGAGCACTGAAGCCTCAGGGCTGTGGAAGAGAAGAGCAAATCAAACTCGAACCCTTGCCAAAAGAAGTGACCGCCTCAATACTTGATTCACAGTCAGAGGACATCGAGTCATGGTACAACTCCGGCTTGGATCTGGTAGCCAAAGGGCAGGTTGCTGTAGTATTGATGGCTGGTGGGCAAGGTACACGGCTGGGTAGCTCTGCTCCTAAAGGATGTTTCAACATTGGTCTACCCAGTGAAAAGTCACTGTTCCAGATACAGGCTGAGAGGATATGGAAGGTCCAGCAGCTAGCGGAAAAGAAGAGTGGGAAGAAGGACGTTGTCATACCTTGGTACGTGATGACCAGTGGACCTACAAGAGGGCCAACAGAAAGTTTCTTTGAGAAACACTCATACTTCGGCCTGGGAAAGGACGATGTGATCATCTTCGAGCAAGGAGTTCTTCCCTGCATCTCCAATGAAGGAAAGATCTTATTGGAGAGCAAGTCAGAGGTACATGCTATACTTCATGGGACCTGGCCCCGACGTTAACATCCATCTGCAGGTAGCAGTCGCTCCAGATGGTAATGGTGGCATCTACCAGGCACTCTTGACATCCAATGTTCGAACCGATATGCGGAAACGAGGGATCCAGCACATCCACGCCTACTGTGTAGATAATTGCCTGGCGAAAGTGGCTGACCCAGTATTCCTGGGCTTTTCTGCATCCAAGGACGTGGACATTGCCACCAAGGTGGTCCGAAAGAGAAGTGCGAAAGAACCGGTCGGCCTGATCTTACTCAAGAACGGGAAACCAGATGTAGTGGAGTACTCTGAAATTGACACAGCTACTGCGGAAGCCAAGGATCCCAAGCAACCAGAGATCCTCAAATTCCGAGCAGCAAACATTGTTAATCATTACTACTCATTCCGCTTCTTGGAGACCATCGAGGAATGGGCGCACGAGCTTCCCCATCATGTGGCTAGGAAGAAGATACCCTACGTTGATATCGAAAATGGAGAGACTATCAAGCCAGAAAAACCAAACGGTATCAAGTTAGAGCAGTTCGTTTTTGATGTTTTTCCTATGCTGGATCTCAAGAAGTTTGCATCAATGGAGGTCAAGCGAGAGGACGAATTCTCGCCCCTAAAGAACGCCAAAGGCACAGGTGAGGATGACCCAGATACGAGTAAGAAGGACATACTGGATCAGGGCAAGAGGTGGATCGAAACAGTTGGTGGGACTGTGGTGAGCGAGAGTGGAGCTGATGAAGCTGGGGTGGAGGTTTCACCTCTGATCAGCTACGTATGCCAATGGCCCCGGCCTCTTGATCGTACAATAACTGATAGTCCGAATAGGGCGGAGAGGGTCTTCGCTTTCTCAAAGACAGGACAATCAAAGCTCCTGCCGTTATCGAGAAGGAGGCCTCGGAGTAATGGAGAGGTATGCACAACAGCTCTGCCTCTACAGGATCGAAGACAGTATACACGGTTATGTCTTTAAGAGATACAGTATAAGGACCAAAAAACCTTCATGGAGGCCTCTATCTATGACATCCAGCACGGAATGCCTGAAAAGCTATCAGCTATTTGAAGCAAAGGGGATGACAGTCCGCTGAGAAGCTGAATAATGCTCCGCTCCCATCTCCAACATTCCACCCCCACAATTCCGCCATCCCACGATCCCGCATGTAGTAAAGCGTAGATTCGAATTTGCCCGATAACGGTTGGGGCCTCTGTAGAACTTTGTTGACGTCTCTGTTCCCCAATTTCGCATTGTCAGGTCGTCCAGCTGCATCGGAGGGCTGAAGGTACATAGCGAGCTGTGCTTTGGGAGGAAGGAAGCGCTGTGCGGTTGAGGGAAGGAGATTTCAGGTCACAAGGTATGCTTCCTAACACCAAAGCTACTAAAGGAATTAGCAGAGAACAAAACCTCGGAGACTGAGACGCTGACAAGTTGCGCTGTCTTATAGGGATCATATTTTCGAGTTGGACTAGAAGGTACCCAACTTTTTCATAGACCAAAATCCATTGCTGCCATCCACGCATTCACCCGTTCGCCCATTCTCTATAACCCCGCCCATCCAAATCACCATCCAGCATTACCTTCGTCATGGACCCATCACCATGGCAATATGGCAACCGCCAATACAGCATCAAGCTTTCTGATACAGGTGTCGCAGGGCTGCAAGAGTCACCATTGGATATGTCTTCTTTATCGCGCCGAGCATGCTACAAATGCGGGAACGTTGGGCATTACGCTGGTTAGCAAGATGCCTCCCTGGGCAAGAAGGCATGCAAGCTGATATCATACAGAAGTATGCTCATCATCAGAACGCCTATGCTACAACTGTAAGCTTCTTCGCTCCCGTGGTCCTTCCTCTTGGTGCGCTAAACCTCAATACAGGCAAACAGCCTGGTATGCATCTACTACTCCTCTACGTAACCTCAAGATAATTCGAGCGCATCTAATGCCTACAACAGGACATGAATCAAACGGGTGTCCGCATCCACGCACGACCGACAGTAAGTCGATAATCACTCTGAGATCTCTAGAATTGTCACGCTGACACCGCAAAGCCAAGCAATGCTACCATTGCCAGGGTCTTGGGCACGTCCAGGCAGACTGCCCAACTCTGCGCATTAGCGGCGCCGGCACTGGAGGTGGACGCTGCTATTCTTGTGGCCAACCGGGTCATCTAGCGGTGCGTGCTCCTGCATCTCGTATTCGGTGTTCCTCGCTGACGGCATTCGACAGCGATCTTGCCCAAATGCAGGCTTTCAACCCGGACCTGCATTCGGTGCAGGTCGGGGATCCGTTCCTCCTCGTGGAGGATTCGCCGGCGGTTTTCGCGGAGGCTTTGCGGGAGGGGCTGGTGGTCCACGCCCTGCAACATGCTACAAGTGTGGTGGACCGAACCACTATGCTCGTGACTGTCAGGCACAAGCCATGAAATGCTATGCATGCGGCAAGCTCGTGAGTCGACTTCGGAAGATAATCTGTAAGTTTCAAGTCTAATATATGCAGGGCCATATTTCTCGCGACTGCACAGCTCCCAACGGCGGTCCCCTGACCTCCGCAGGCAAGGTCTGCTACAAGTGCGGTCAAGCAGGGCATATTTCTCGGGATTGCACAACGGCCGAAACGAATGGTCAGGTCCCTATTGATGGCGCTGTCGATCAAGTGCAGCAAGCGCCCGCCACGGCTGTTGCCTAATCCCCCTCAATGGACGGCCAACGATTGAATCTCCTTTTTGTACCATAATCACACGCTCGTTCGCAAATGCTTGCAACAATCTCCTTTGTCCTTACTAGCACTCAATGTTAACGAAATCCCCAAAAGCGAGATTCCATTCAGTGGTGTTCTGCATCCCGGCATATCCAAAGACGTAACGAACGGCGTCATCTATGTCATCCATGTATTCTAATCATCTTGCTTCTGCTGGTGCTTCGCGAAGGAGAAGAGATGGAAGGACCTGGAGGAACGAAGGAAGACGGATGGATGGTAAGTGCATGGACGAGCGCGGCCAGAATAAAGAGCGAAAGTTGCGATGGAGGATCGTCGATAATGATGGTGGAGTTCGTTGCTCAGTCGAGTCGGTGCTCGGCTCTACTATGGTTCTCTAGATCCCAGAATAAGACCTCAAGAGTCAACGTTGGTTAGGCATAATTCTTCTTTCCATTCACAGTTGCAGCCTATCTCCTTGAAACCAGTCATGCATTCCTTTTCCGTCTTTGACAGTCAAGAAATGCTCTAGCTTGGCAGCGTTGAAAATGAGGTTTCTACTTAAAGAGGACAGCTTGCCAAGACCCAGAGCTGTGTCTCCACAGCTCGACATCCCACAATATCATCTCCAATTTCTTCCTTGACCAAACCTGTGCTCTTCCGTCCAGTTTGACGACTGTACCGCCAGTATTTACCCTATAGCTGCAGGCTAGAGATAGAATTTCCACGGGAATACCTCGTGATGACTGCTTCCACGGCTGGAGACGATTTCGACGATGAGGTTTGGGCAATTTCACCACTTCAAATGACTGCCACTGAGAAAGTTTATCTAGGACTTCATCGTTGACATCGACGGCATCCAAGCCCACGGTATGCCCCATCGTCAGCGAGCCACAGCCATATAGTGCTCATGATCAATAGGTGTGGGAGCAGCAGACATCACAAAGCTCAAGGCCAATGGCTACTACACTGTTGCCGTGCGAGTTTTCCTTTTCGCCGAAATAAAATGACTTGCTGACACTGCTAAGTCGGTCCACGCTGCCACCCGCAAGACACTCCTCAAGCTGAAAGGCTTCAGCGAGGTGAAGGTCGAGAAGATCAAAGAGGCGATTACAAAGTTGCAGGTATGTCGCTATGCACTCATTCCCTGATTGACTTTGGCTACACCGCAAACATAGTGGCCAGCAAAAAGCTTGCTTACTATGCATCTCGCACCAGCCTTCTGCATCCGGCTTCATCACAGCGGTTGAACTCGGTCACAATAGGAAAAGAGTATGCAAGATCTCAACTGGAAGCAAGCAGCTGGATTCCATTCTCGGAGGGCAAGCCTGCCAGAGCCAGGTCCCCGTGCTCTCAGAGGCTGATAGTGTCCTAGTGGATTTCAGAGTATGAGCATTAGCGAGGCATGACTGTTTCCGACACGTTTCCTCAATACGGTAGCTAATTCGATGCGCGCACTAGGTCTATGGCGAATTCAGTGAGCTTACTGAATGAGTCTGGAGGCATTAACGTGTCTGACATGGAGATAGGATGCGGGAAGACTCAGCTTTCGCACACAATGTCTGTTGTCGCTCAGGTGCCTTGAAGATCTCCGTTCCACCAACGTCTACATGAGCTAAAGAACATCAGCTGCCGCCGGACATGGGAGGTGCAAGTGGAAAGGTCGCCTATATCGGTACGGATTCCAGAAATGAAGAGCCCCGATTCCCATTTGGCTTATCTTCGCCTCTTCTCCAGACACTGAGGGGACCTTTAGACCCGAGAGGTACCTCTCTCCCCTTTACAAGATGCCATCAAGAGCCCTACTCACGATCTTAGAATCGCACAAATCGCCGAGCGATTCGGAAGTACACCTTCCATGCTCTTCACCCCAGAAACCCTACTGAAACCACCCAGTGGATCCCGACCAAGCCCAAGAAAACATTGCCTACGCCCGCGCCCTTAATAGCGAGGTCCGTATACACAATCTTCCCACTTAACACCCGGCGTCCCTCCCCCTATCCCTCCACAGCATTTCGCTAACATTCGCTAACGTGCCAGCACCAACTCGAGCTTTTAAACACACTTTCCTCCTCTTTCGCCAGCAACGAATACCGCCTCCTTATAATCGACAGCATCATGGCCTGTTTTCGCGTCGACTACTGCGGTCGTGGCGAGCTGGCGGATAGACAGCAGAAGTTGAACCAATTCTTGTCAAAGCTGACGCATATGGCCGAGGAGTTTAATGTTTGCGTTTTGATGGTATGGATTTTCTACCACCCGTGCTGAAAAAAAAAGTAGGGGAGGGATGGTATACTGATGTTTGTGCAGACGAATCAAGTCCAATCCGACCCTGGTGCCAACGCTCTCTTCGCTGGTGCAGACGGCCGGAAGCCTGTGGGCGGACACATTCTCGCACATGCTTCGACCACAAGGGTCTTGCTCAGGAAGGGGAGAGGTGAGGAGAGGGTGGCTAAGATTCAGGACTCGCCTGGTCAGTCATTCCCAAAAAGTTACAGATCAAAAAATACGATACTGACTCCATGTGCAGACTGTCCTGAGCGCGAAGCAACCTACGTAATCACGAACGGCGGCATCAACGATCCAGAAAAGGCGTGATTGAAGAGAAGTGAGGACATTTGGCACAGATGGAAGGAAAATTTTGCTTGATCGTATACCACCACGTCGCTTCATCCCACGGATTCTGCAACAGAGCCGGCGTACAGCCCATCGGCTTGCATGGAACATTGGCTCAGCAATGAAAACAATAAACGCTCCTTATGGTATCATTCCCATCAGACGAACAAATACCATGGCGTTACCACCCAACGACGAACCTCGTCCCCATGACCACCCCACCTTCTTTGAACACTCCTCCCCTCGCCGCCCCCACATTCCTTACAACACCACCCGGCGCGTATGTAGTGACACAATCTGTACTCAGCACCGGCGTCAGGAATCCACGATCTAGATCCTCGGCGGTCGGCAGCGTCGCGGCTCGTTCTTTCCGTTTCAAAACAGGAGCTGGGTTTCGTTCCCTCGGCGGTGTTAGGAACTCATTGTCCGCTTCCCCGTCTTGCACACGTAGTGTATTCATCACGCTGGGGCTCGTCGCAGAATTTGTAGAAGATGGCAACTTGAATTTCACAATCTTGGTCTGTAAAGGGATATGATTCCTCGTCATGGGGCAAGAGCTGATTGGTGAACTATCCGCTATTGACGCATGGCTAGCCCGGGTAGTTCGTACAGTGGTCGAGAAGGCAGGGTCAAAGCCAATTTTTGAGTCAAAGACAGTGCCTGTGGCTATCGAGTTGATCTCCTCAGAGAGCGTTTTTTTGGCGGTGAGGACATCATAGTAATGGCCGCGAGACCTCTTGACTGGTGTTTCATACGGGAGAGCTCGAAATAGGTGCTGCTTTAGTGGGGAAGTAGCCAATAGGTTGGTGTTGGAATCTTGAGTAGGAACTGGGAATGTAGTGATAGATGGTGGGGAGGGGCACGAGTAATCGTCAA
This sequence comes from Alectoria sarmentosa, assembly GCA_009733775.1. Lineage (NCBI taxonomy): Eukaryota > Fungi > Ascomycota > Lecanoromycetes > Lecanorales > Parmeliaceae > Alectoria > Alectoria sarmentosa. The sequence goes on from WOGZ01000031.1 coordinate 135,680, forward strand.
TTGATCTGGCGTTCGCTGGCACTTCTGAACGCGACTGTGGTGCTGTATTTGTGTTCTCTGTCTTTGTTGTCACTTTTTGAACCGGCGAATGGTCCATAACTCTGTCCAGATTGATGCTTGTACACCCCTCGTTTCTGATCTGGGTGGGTTCGATAATGTATGTAGCATCAGGCCCGTCTTTGCTTCCCTTCCCCCAGATGACGACCACATCAAAGATCCCAATTTTCGGACTGCCAGCTTTCTGCATATCTTCAACTTCCCTTGGCATGGACAGTTGGGCAAGGCTCACCAAATATTCGCCAATAATTGGGCGTTCGCCCTGTCCGTCTCGTCCAGCCTTGTCAGCCTCGATCAAGAGGGAGCTGGAAATATCGTTCCATCTCTGCTGTGCGCCAGCATAGGCCACTTTGCCCCGTCGGTACTCTCTGAGACCTCCATTTGGGTTCTGACCTGAGGGGACAATAATCCAGGGTTTCTCAATCAAGCGTCCAATGCGGCGGCCAGTGAAACGCACAATGTGCTCAGTCATGGTGTAGGCTTCTCCAGAGTAGCGTCGTGGGACATAGTGAGAGCCGCAGAGTGCGCCGTTGTAGTAGACATCGATCTTGACGTCGTTCAATTCTGTTCTCATCGTCGCCTTGTCATTGGTACGGACGAACGACGAAGTGGAGAGGAAGACGGCGAGGCAGAGGGCGTGGGGGATAAAGGGTGGTTTGTAATTGGGATTAGGCTCGATAAGGGCTGGAGAATGATTAGAATGGGAATAAGCCTGATTGGCTTCATCATTAGGTTGTCTTACCGTCCTGATTCGACCCTACACCACCCCCTTCTTCACCCAAATCAACAGCCATTGAGGCAAAGTCCCCATCGCACGTCCCAGCTAACGGCATCCTAACCGGCCTCCTATTCCTTTTCTCTCTCGTGGTCAAATCGAAGAAATTCTTGCCAGCATGGACCATGAAGAAAGGCATATCCCCATTCTTACCAAGAAATCGTACATGGCTTCCATCGTCTGTGTACAACGGCGTCTCGGTCAGAGTCCCATCTTTGGAGCCTCTAGCAAACTCCTGGGCGATACTTCGGATGGACTTGCTGGCTGCGACACTCTGCTGCGTACGTGGATTTGGGGTCGATGCCCGCTTCAGGTCAGCAACGGATAGCTGGATTGAAGTCTTCTGGGCGTAAAACGTTGGCATGATGCCTGTGTATTATTGTGAACAGAGGATGGAAGACACAGGAAGGAAGACGGCGACGTTGGGTTTGATGGTTGAGCGTGTTAAATATTGTGTTGTAATATTGAGGTTCGCTTGACAATTTGGGCTGGCAACGTTCTTTACCGCAGAGTTGGAAAGCACTCATAGCATGTTTCCGGTAAGTTCAAATCACATACTGGAAAACATCTCGGATAGCATTTGAGCACATTGGTAGGGGAACAAGCTAGGACATGAGATCAAAATTTTGGTACATACCCTTTTGCATGGACCGAACTCATGGAGAGAGCTCATGGATTCAGCGAGCGTTCTGCTCTAAGCCCCTGACATGCACCAATTCAAATGCCATTGGGCCAGCATCAATGGAACCACTCAAGCAAAGCCTCCCGTTCCAGAAGTATCCAATGACAACCCCAACTCCACAATCGCCTTTTCATAAACCCTCGCAACCTCCATCTCCCATCTTCCATGATTCCAGTCCACCTTCGTTCCATCTATAATAATGTCTTCGTCATAATCAGTCGTAGAATCATCTTCCGTCTCCACATTAGATAGTGCTACACTCTCTGTATCAGTCACGCTCCCTCCTTTCCCCGCAGCTTCTACCACCGCTACTCTTGTCCTCTCCACTAGCCCCCGTATTCTGACCTTCTCAGTAGTGCTCAGCTTCCCTCTACCGCCTTCGAAGCCTGGCAATATCTCACCACTTTGGGCGTTTGCGCCTTGAAGGAGAGAGCAGAAGGCCACGTCAAGCTTGTGAAATAATTGGAATGTACGCCGCGGTGAGAAGGGAAAAGGTGCGAGACAAGTGCAAGATGTCAATGCGATGGTGAGGAGGTATGGCTTTTGAAGCGAAGCTAAAAAGAGATTTGTTAATTAGCAAAGGCCATAAGATGGGTCTAATTGCCTTCCATACGTGTACCAGACACCCAAACCACATCAATCACCCCCTCCAAATCCTTCGCCAGCTCTCCGTAGCTCTCATAGCCTCTGCCTTGAATTCCAGAGCTAGCTTCATCTTCGAAACCAGCATTGAACCTCTTCTCGTATCGCCGCGATATGCCAAGCAGCTTTCTGTCGACGTAATCGATGAAGCTGCTTTCTTTTGCGCTCCCGGGCTTTAACGGAGTTGATCGAGGCTGGGGCAAGACGGTATTCCCGGGTGGCGGAGAACTGATCGATGAAGCTGGGGGTGAGGGCAGTGTGGATTGGAGGAAGCCTCCGGGACCTGGTGTTTCGGAGGCGGAGGTCATAGGGAAAGATGGCGTGGAGTGAGGTCCAGATACTTTGCCGTGGGGAAGTTTCGGTGACAGAAAAGGAAGGTGAGGCGAGATGGTCAACACTGAGAGCTGTGTATATCGGATTTTACCAGCAGAAGGAGCCAATTCATGACTCTATTCAAGGCTCTACGTGGGAGACGTTGGAAAAAGCGTGGTGAAGGATGTTGCTTCAGAGTCATCTCAAACGAATTGCAGTATTGCTAAGTAAGACAATTTGTGTCACGAGACCAAAACACAATGAATTTCTTGGCAATTCGTTATTGCATAAGCTCGCTGGCTGAGTGCTATGGATCATGCCATGACTTCGCAATGCTGTAGACTAGCTTCGCTGGAGGCTGCTACTTGGTCCCACCACCACCTCATTTCAAGGCCTTCAATGAGCCGAACGAGTTCCCATGCTGTCATTTTTAGGTCCTTGACGCTCTGCCGTCTGACGGTGTATGTCAGCTCTCATATCAGAGCCTCCACCCATCCTGGCTTACCTCAGTATGCTGAAGGTCCCCATTTTCCAGAATCTTGATTATGCACTCCTCCTGATTGGCTGTGCCAAACTCGTTCTCCAATGTAGCCTTACTTGCTCCATCGTACGCATTCTGAGCCCCGTGTCTAGATCAAAATAGGGTATCAGTGACAGCTCAGACCAATGTTGTCTAGTACAGTTTTGGCAACGACTGAAGAGGCTCCCTTACTTGTGAGTGACGAAGATCTTGAAACCACTGACCACCTGAGCTAGAGGGATGGAACGGTCGCCCTTCCACTTTTGCACTGACTCAATGTCGTCAATGTAGATGACAAAGTCCTCCTCCTTGCCCTGGTAGTGCACCTTGGACTGGGAAGCGTTCCCACGGGTCATTTTGAGGGTTTGAAACGATTTGAATAAGCTCGGCTGCAAGTGTGGTTAATGAATGAGGTTTGATCGCTTTGCTTTGCGAGGGTCTGTTGAAGAGTGAACTGTAAAGTTTGAGTGTTGTTTTGCTTATGACCCCAGTTTGGGAGCTTGATTGGCCAAGCCTTCGAGGAGCTGCGCGGGATCGACGTCATGTGAGGCTTATCCTAAAGAAGTTAGACCCACAATGCGGCGGATCTTTCAATAGGCGCCGATGGTGAAGGGGCCGGCGACGAAAAATATTCAGTTTTAAAAGGACGGACTTATCCTGAAAGGTAATGCATTGCTAGTTGAATTGATAGAACTTGTCGTATTAGGAGATGAAAAAGCCTCGACGGCTATACTTCCAACTCAATTGAGCCAATTCTTAATCCCTTCCTTCGAAAAAACCTTGAGGAGTGTCTTTGGTTTACGAAATTTGCCCTTCCCACGTCCAGGCTCGCCAGAACCCTGGCTTGTACCTCCTGTTAATGCCAGTAAGGCCACGCGGCTTGTGCGTCTTATCTGGCTCTTAGCTAGCTTTCCCTCTTTCATTATGCTCTCAGTCGAAAGCGATTTCATCCTTGCCGTGGTCATTTCTTCAAGCTCTGAGGGATGGGTGGGGATTAGGCCGTCGCGTGGTGGGCTGGATGCACCATCTGTCTGGGTTATCCGATGGAATTTGATATGGCCAGGCCCAAGACCAGCGTCGGACATGCTTGCGTAGCTGACCCTCCGCTGAATGTCGATGTTCGCGAAGTCTGGGTCCTCGTTGACCGATTCCGGGCAAGGAGTGGAATTATTCTCGGTAATGCTCATGTAGGTGCTCACCGTTCTCTTGGTGGAAGTCGTCATCAAACTGGCTTTGCTTATTTTCCGCATCACCGAAGTCGCCGATCTTTGGATTAGGTATGATCCTCTGTTGCCAGTCATACCAGGAAATGACAACCGATCCCGTGTCCACACATCGGACATGGCAGTCTCAATACGCTGTCGCTCAGCTCGCTTTGGGGCTAGAACAGGGATGCGGTGCGTTGAAAACAAAGACTGGGAGCGATTGAGACATTCGTGTTCAGGCGATGGAGGTTCGCCACCTTCTTTGAGGGAATTGGTGTTCTGAATGATGACCTGGTGCCCATTCCTACGTGAGTTGAGAGTAGCTGCACGCTGAATAGATTGACGACGCGTGAGAGTTCCCGCTTGCCCAAAGACAAAGCCAAGAGTCTTTATGTCAAGGGACAGCACTGACAGTTCAGAGCTCGGCAACGAGCCTCTCTCCATTTCGTTTCCACTGTCGCGAGATCTCTCATGCAGATCATTTCGCCATTGCTGTTCCTCTCGCGAGGTGCAAGCGCAAAAGATCATCTCATATAGCTGCTGGTCTAACTCGAACATCATCTTCCACGAAAATGGGGCGGTGTTACACTGCAGCCCTGAGCCTCGTGAGCTTACAATCGATGATTTTTCGGAATGTACGGCCCACTTACCCCTGCCATTGTCTGCATCGACTATCTGTATATCGCTTGTATTGATGATCGCGACTATACTAAAGTTCGAGCTCTTATGGGGGAGGGCAAGCAGCATATGTGATTTGAACAGTGCACAGAGCATGTACTCTCCGCGCAAGTCTCCACTATTTGACTGATATGCGGCGTAGAGAACTCCGCAAAGAGAGAAATGACCCATAATTCGAAGCGAAGCAGGCGATGGAGACTATAAAGCCTCAAACTTAGCAGAAGGTACGCGGATGCAGACTACGTCGAGAGACTCACGGTATCTGGCAACACCAAAAGGTCCTGAAGATGCCATGATCTCTGGATTTTGACCTGCGTCTGCTGGTCGTTGGTAGCCTTGTTAATCTCTTTGGCTGTCTCACGAAGCCGAAACAAGACCTTTTCGATCTTTGCGCTATCCTCTTGGCCATCGACCAAAGGAGTATATTTGTAAAGGTCTGCGAATAAGAGCGGATATCTGCAGACTCGTTGTATAGGCTTATGACGACGAAGATCAGCGAAGCTTATAGTCTGAAGCGGGCGTTGTCCTTTACCTTGATCAACAGGTCTTCGTGGGTCAAACCCTTTTTACTTCCCTCTAAAACTCCATTTTGCGGATAGAGTGAGTTGACTAAGGCTTCGATGCCTCGTTCATACGTGGACCAGTTTGGTATTATCTTCGGAAGCATTGCCATGTTCCGTAGCATCGATTCGTACTTGGCGCCATACTCCTCGTATAAGAAGAAGCGTCTGAGCTGGTTCGCACAGCTGGTCAACTTTGATTCTCTCTGCGGTCGTAAAATGATGGGAATCTCGTACCATACGCTCAAAAACCCTGGCAATGTCAGCAGCCTCTCCTGGCATCGTCACTAGGGTTCGGTCTCGATGGCTTCCGAACCACGAGAAATGATTTGCCGGCCGAGCTTTTATGATGTGATTTCCATCAGATGGTGCTTCTGCGCTCTCATTGCTATACCAGCGTGGACGTTTTGGCTGCTGCTGAGTAGCAGCCTCGGATTGCATGTGGGAATCCGGCATCAGAGTCTTTATCTCAAGCAGAATATCCTCATGCAAGCGCAGCATACCTGCAACATTCTGCGAAATTTCTGGCTGTGTAGCTTGAGGGCCCCTTGGTGCGGAGTTGAGCATGAAGCAATAGACCTTGACATATTCTGTCAGCAATTGCAGATCCCAGTTAGAGTCGTATGGACCACCAACATGCAGTAAGACCTTAAGATCCGCCACATAGCTTTCCTCGGAGCTGATCAATTCCTCCAATATCCGGCGACGCTTTACTGCCCGATCCCAGGCAGCTTTTCCCTCCGCTATTGCGGCGGCTTGGTCATTATCCATAGATGCTCTGCTAGCCGTGTTGGTTATTCTGCTGCTTTTGTTACTTCTCAAAATATGAGACCGTGAGAATATAGGAGAATGCGGCCTGTCTATCTTGGACTGCAGTCTTACGGTAGCTGACTTGATAGCATTCCGAATGCCGTAAGATGACCATGAAGATGCTTTTTGGTGTCCTTTGAGCCGTTTACTCTGAGGAAGACCCATTTCTATAGGCTCTACCTCATCAAAGTCATCTAATGTCCAGCGCTCTTTGCGAACAGTAAGAGAATGTCTACGCTTAGGTCCCTGCGGACGTAAAGTGTGGATTAGCGTTTTAAGGGGATTCTCCGATTTAAATGGATGTTCTGTTGCTATGTTGAACGATCTGGGTCCTGTCTCTTCTCGGCTTGTATTGCTGGGCAGTCTGGAAGTGGACAGCTTTTCTTGCTTCATGGTGTCGAACAACAAGCCCCTATCTGCGTTATCATCAGAATCCCGTGCAGATTCATGCACGCTGTAGAGGCTTTCTCCGCAGCCGGCATTGAGGTCGATGTCTTCCATTGGCCCTGCTTCCGCCAGTAGACTCGAGACCATCTGCTTCTGGGTTAGCAGTGGAATGTCATTTCCCCAGCTGGACCTGTGCAAATCTTGCTTTGATGTTCGTGTCATTGGCGAGGAGTTGGTCTGATATGGGGAGAAATTCAGTGACGAGCGTAAGGCATTGCGCCTTGCCACCAGGTTTTCGTTCCCAGCTCGTAAGCGAGCGGACGGAGTAGATCCTAAGGAGTGCGCAGAGCCAGGAGAAAGTCTGAAGTTGGAGTGACGTTGGATCGTGCCCACAGAATTTTCAGAGGTCTTGGACCGCTGATCGCTAGCCACACTGTCCCATGCATTTCCCTGGACGGAGGGCGAGATTGCTGTGGGAGTGTGGAGTCGAAAACCGAACATGGCGGCGTAGAAAGCTTACAGAATTCGATGCCAACGGAGTTCTACCGGGGGGTAGAGATGCTCTGTAGAATGATGTAAATTAAGCAAACACAAGCGGGCGTAAAGAAGCAGAGACGATAGACAAAATCATGGGAGAATGGAAGATAGGAACAAGATCCGAGCTTTAAGTAAGCCTGGAAGCTAGCAGAATTCCTGTATTGACATATAAGCAGGAAAGAACGATAGGGATGCCCCGAGGCGCATGTCACTCAAAGGGCAAGGGTTCATGACGGAGGAGGAGAGGTTCTTGCACATAAGAGACCATTGGCTACTACCGTCAGCCTGACATTGCTGGCTTGCAATTGCCCTTGTTCACATGGAACACGAGGGCAGGCGCTTGTTGCCGAATGTTCTGGAGAGGAGCTCTCCCCGCAAGATGCCTGTGTACTCATGAATCCAGGATGATAAGGATTAGATGAGCTGCTTAAGCATGCATCCTGTGATGTAGGCAACTTGAACAGATGGCCTGTCCTCAGTCACGCGAGCATTGGTACCTCTGTAGAGACGCCTTATCAAGCCAATGATGAAGGAATGAACATAATCACATGTCTCCTTCCTCAACCGTGCTCAACTGTGATGGGTCACGTGAAAGGGAATTAAGCTTAGCACCTAATTACCTAGCACAGCCCAGCCGAATTAGCGTGACGTTTGCCCTTTCTACAAGAGTAGGCGGAACGAGCACAACACAATATCTGCTCTTAAACACAACCACCAAACTTCTTCCCCCGCTATAAAGCATCCTCCAACTTATCACTACACCTCTTTTTCCTCACAAATCAATCACACAATTCAGCCAGCAGAGCCGATTCCTCTCATCGAGTCCTTGTCCAAACATTCACCAGGTAAGATCCTTTGCATGTTCCCCATCACCTTGCCCATCTTATTTGTCCATGTCTGCCTTTCTTTGTGAAGACTCCTTCGGCCAGCCAGCGTTGCTCCGGCACAATTTCGCCCCGGAGCCTTTTGCCTTGGCCGGGAAATGTTGGGGCCCAACGACTCGCTATGCACCGACGACACGCGGTAGCTAGAGAGTGGACCTTCACTTTATGGTGCTGGTCTGCATACCTTACAAGTTCACCCTCCTCATCAAATTTAGCCTGCTTTCGTGCTCCCTCCAGATACCATGGCTCCAGAGGCGTCAAGCTACCGGGACATCGAATGGTTTCTGATGCAATACCTCATGGCATGTCATCGTCAAATTCAAGCTCGCGATGCACAGATCATGGACCAGCTACTTGCCATTCCCTTCACTTACTTGCCATCCATCGCTGCTCACTCTGGCCCATTTCTACCCCAAGATCCCGACGCTCTGCTTTCCTTCGTAGCCTTCGTTGAGGCAGAGCGCAACAAGATTGTGCCCATAGCCTTCAGTCCCCCTTCTCCAGGCGAGCCTCAGGAAGACATTGAGGATTTCAAAGATCTGCTGCGCGCTTGTCGTCAAGAGCTATCGTCTTCGCGCAACCGTTCTTATGCCGCTTGGGAGGAACACTACATTAACTCTTTGGTTCATTGTATAGAAAAAAAGCTCGTCAAAATGGCGGTCGAAAACAACGTCTACCTGGCCAAGCTCGCGGAGCAGGCGGAGCGCTACGAAGGTAAGGTCATCACGATCCATGGCCCATGCCTACGAGTACTAATCTGCTATATGACAGAGATGGTGGAGTGCATGAAGAACGTGGCATCTGCAGACCAAGAACTTTCTGTGGAAGAACGCAACCTCCTCTCTGTCGCCTACAAAAATGTTATCGGCGCACGACGTGCATCGTGGAGGATTGTCACATCCATTGAGCAAAAGGAGGAGTCCAAAGGCAACGACTCTCAGGTTGGCTTGATCAAGGAATACCGTCAGAAAATTGAAGCCGAGCTTGCCAAGATCTGCGAAGATATCTTGGAGGTTCTCGATGAGCACTTGATCAAATCGGCCCAGAGCGGCGAATCCAAGGTCTTCTACCACAAGATGTACGTTCATTACCCCATACAGGTAAACACCACGTCGGCCACCATGAGCTAATACTTGCTTACAGGAAGGGCGACTACCACCGATACCTTGCCGAATTCGCCCTCGGCGACAAGCGCAAAATCTCCGCCGACAAGTCACTGGAGGCCTACAAAGCTGCTACCGAGGTCGCCACTACGGATCTCGCTCCTACTCATCCAATCCGCCTCGGTCTTGCATTGAACTTCTCTGTCTTCTACTACGAGATTTTAAACTCTCCCGACCAGGCTTGCCATCTTGCTAAGCAGGCATTCGACGATGCTATCGCTGGTCAGTACGCCGTGCTTGCATTACCAGAAGTTGCTAATGCATCCTACAGAGCTCGACACCCTAAGTGAAGAGAGCTACAAAGACTCGACTCTCATAATGCAGCTTCTGAGAGATAACCTGGCAAGTCGTTCCACTAGCTGCTTACTGCCATAATTGCTAACATGTGTCAGACTCTCTGGACTTCATCCGAGGCCGAGCCAAGCGGCGGCGAGAGTGGTGCCGCGACAACGGAGACCAAAGAGGCCGGCGACGCAGCTTCTTCAGCTGCACCTGCTGAATCAGAAAGGGCAGCGGAGTAGGTCTCCTCTTACGCCAGAAGCAACAGCCGTATTGTTAGGACGCGAGGAAGGTTGAACAATGGCAGAGCGATCGTCTCGGGCTAGGCAAAGTTTCTTGACTCTTTTTCCTTGGTCCTGTAGCTAGCAGCTCACTGGCTACGATGCGTCCCTTTTCAGCGTGCTCATGATCTACGAGGGCGATGGTGAGAAGATGATGCGGATAGTCTTTCGGTGGCCACTGCGATGTGCGATCGCTGTGGCCAGATTCTGCCAGGTTGAAGGAAAAGAAAGCAGCATACTAGATACGTACCCGACGTCCGTCTTGCTGCTTCCGTGACCTCGCCTTTGTGTTCCAGGGTGGTCTTGGTCTACTCGACAGGTTGATTTCCCTCTTGAATCCGTCAACGGTAAGTAGCCCAATGGACGTGGACAGTAGACTTGGTTTGTGTTTTAGCTACAAAGCGAATGACAGTAATGGTATGGCTCGTACAGAGGCTTTGAGCCACTTGGCCGATCGGAATCAACTTGGGTAGAGACGTGGGATGGGGACTGGTTGGATTTGCCATCTCAAATCTGCCATCGTCTTCCGAAAGCTCCTCTCATCGCTATTGATGCTGTAGCTGCAAGCCCGATACCACCTCGCACCAAGGGGGTCGTCTGCTCGCTCAAGTCGCTCCCCAAGTCATGTTGTTAATTATACATTGTTCTGCACGCATGATTCTAATGCTGTTCGACCCGCTCACTTAATGCCCCACCGAAAATTACCGCTCCATCGCTATGCTTGCATCCATTGTAAGGCCTGGGTGACCGAGGTTATGCTTCCATAACTAGGCAAGCTCATTACTTCTTACGACCGGTAGAAGACAAGTCCGTAGATTTGGACATGCTGCGCGTCAAGCCACCAATGTACTCCTGGAGGTCGTTGTTGTTCTTCTCAAGCTTGCTCAAGTCCGACTGCACGTTCTCACACCGGTTGACGAGAGCGTCGAGACTGGATTGGACTTCTAGGGCGTGGCTACACTTCTCATCAGCTGCCTGCTCCCCTCATTTGACTACGAACAAAAACGAATGGGTAGAGTAAGAAGGTAGAGACAAAACGCACTTGGTCAAAGCCAGCCGACTCTTGTCAAACAACGCATTCGTCTCCTCAGGACTCCGACGCGGACTCATGGCTCGAGCATCACCGGGCGGGTAGTTCTCCTCCTCTTTGAGCTCGACGTCGGGTGAGTCAGAGGGGATGAGCATTGTGCGACTTGATTTGCGGGAGATGAACTTGGGACGGGTGAGGGAGCGGGATCGGCGTTCTTCGGTGATGGATTCGTGGTCCGAGGATGTGGTGCTGGAGGGTTGGGTGGAGTCTGGGTTGGTGGGTGTTTTGGCGAGGGTGTCCGAAGGGTCGCTGGCAGCTGTGGAGGGCGAGATGCTGACTGGGTTGGGATGGGTGGTGGTGGGCGCAGAGACTGTGCCGTCGATGGACGCCATGGTGGACGTTTAAGATGTTTTGGTGGTTTGAATGTTTTGAGTAGTGGTGTAAGGGAGAGTTTCGATGGTGAGAAGGGCGGGGGAAGTTGTTTGGTAATTGGAGAGGATGAAGAAGACTCTTGCTGGAGGTGGACGAGGACGTGCTAGTGCTGATGCCTTTCGGGGTAAAAGTAGGGCGGGAATGTGTTATAGGTTGTCACGCGCTGGCTGGGAGGCTTGTCTTTATCGCTATCATGGTAAGGTCAGTGAATATCTCTGACAGAATATACACGGGGTCTCCGAACAAGACACAGCCTCTGGGAGATCTTTCAATTAGTTGCTATTACTTTCGTCGAGAAATGGGAATTTTTTAGTGGATAGGACGAGGTGGAGAGGCATTGATTGGTGGAAGTGCTCTTGCCTAAATCTTTGGTGGTGGAGATGGGCAAGAAAGCAGTAAGGAGTATGACAAGTAAAAGGAGACATGAAGTCTTCCGGTCTGCTGCATCTGTTAGGGTCGCAAGTTTAATTTGATGTCATGTAATGATTGTCGCCAGTGAGAGATGCGCCTTGAGCTCGAGAATGATCGAGATTGCTCTCTACGGGACAGTCTTCCCCAATCACTCAGATTTCTAGCCTTAGCGGCCTATGCACTATGACGCAGGATCGACAATGGCACCCGAGAGATCTGCGTCAATCCGGGGGTTAATCCAAAAGAGTAGAGTAACTAGGGTGTACCATGTACGGGGTCATGCGACTCACTTTTGGGAATGGTCACCGTAGGAAAATAGTCACTCGCGCACAGCGTTGATCTTGGTGCTGATCAGGGCTCATACCCTACTCCGAATACTGTTTCTCCCTCTTCTCGCTACGAGTACCACCACCATTTTCACTTTCCATGTCGTTACTCATAAATCATATTACATTCGATTGCCTGAAAAAGTTATGCCATGGGGCTATTAGTACAATGTATGCAGGAGCTCTCTGCCCCAGCTTGGATTCTCATGAGATTATCTGTCCATCAATGCCAAGCCTGTCCTTCTCATCCCTCGAGCCCTGAGTATCTCTCCGCAGTAAGCCAGTCGTAGCGATATGATATGAAAGCGATGTACAGGTAGAAGGACGTGGCGGGGACACTGCATTTCTGCAAGCATCTATGATAATTGGCCGGAAGAAACCATTGGTAAGACGATGCCGATCATCGGCTGCCGTGACCTGGACAAGGCGAATCGAATGGGCATAAGCGGAGAAGGATGTTCGAAAAAGGAACTTGTGTGAATGGACCTGTATACGATTAGGTGGATACGTCGAACAAGAATCCCAGCTCGCGAATGCCCAAGCGACCGACATTCTGACTGGCCTTCTCGTCAAGTGCTGCCTCAATCAGTTCGCGCTTCTTCTCCTGAAGCGCCAGAATTCTGTCTTCAACGGTGTTGGGAACGAGTACGCGATGAACCTGCACTGGCTTTTGCTGCCCAATGCGATGCGCACGATCGATTGCCTGTTCTTCTACAAATGGATTCCAAAACGGGTCCAGGATGATGACTTGGGAGGCGGCGATGAGGTTCAATCCCGCGTTCCCGGCCTTGAGCGATACCAACATGATCTTGCACTCCTTTCGATCAGTGAAATCGATGACCGCGTCGTTCCTGGCATTGGCACTCATACTGCCATCGTAGCGGCGATACCCCCATCCTGCACTGGCAACGGGTACCTCCAGTAGGTCTAGTAGTGAGGTAAATTGCGAGAAGATAATGGTCTTTTCACACTGATTTGTCTCTGGATCCTTTCTTTCCTGGATAGCTCGGAGGATCTGTTGCCAATTAGTATAGGATAAAGCCAAGGTTCTGACGAATTATGCTTACCTCCATTGTCTTTTCGGTCTTGCCGCTGGGTATCCACTCCTTGTTCAGTCGCTTTAGGTATCGCTGGCGGGCCTTAAGGTTGCGCATTCCTGCTTTCTTAAGCTCTGCTAAAGTCTGCCTCGGCGGCTTCTTCTCCTTGGTTTTGGCCTTGCCTTTGCCCTTGTTTCGTTTCTTTGCTTTCTTCGATGTTGAAGGCTTCTTGCCTGCAGCTTTGCCATGACTATAGGATTCGTCCCCTTCTTCTGTCTCCGAAGAATCATCATCAACGTCGTCTCGAACGACAAAATTGAGGAGATTGCCCTTCGAATCGACTTCGTCATCCTCTTCATCGTCGTCGTCGTCGTCGTCACTATCACTGTTGTCGGTTGTCTCAACATCAGCCTGGGAATCACCTTCGTCGTCCAGTAGTCCGTCCGCCATCAGCTCGGGCAGATAAACCCGCTTGAAGGCGTTGTGGTCAATGACCTTTGTGGGTAAGATTTTTCCGCGACAATTAGGACACTTGATGTCAAGATTGCGGCCTTCGTTACCTTCAGCATTGGCCTGAGACGGGTCAGAAATCCGTGCAAAGCACTCAGAGCAGGTATTGTGCCCGCATGGAATGAATATTGTAGGGTTATCGGCCATGTCCATGCACACCGGGCACTCCATTGCACTGTCTTCGTTTAAGGAGCATTGTTCCTTAATACGGGCAACAACCTCAGGCGCAAGCTCTCTCGCTAGCTTCATCATCTCCTCTGGAGTGACGTCTGCAGAGCCTGATGCCTGTCCAAAATCCTTTATGAGGTGAGGATGACAACACTAGACCATTGCGAAATCAGCATTTTCTCCTTAGACGGTTTCCAGAGTATGGAGACTTGGTTGTGGAGTAGGAATACTTGTGTTGCCACTCGAAACATATTTCGAAACTCGAAGAAGAGTATGAAAGGTAGAAATAGCTCAGAAAAGAGGCTTACCGCTTGACGTAGACGCAAAAGAAGGACTAGAATGTTGGAATAATTCCGTCCCACAGTGTTCGCTCTGAGGTATTTGTTGAAAGTCAGTTGAGTGTGCGTTTCTAGAGCCTTGTAGAACGCCAACTCGTCATCGCTAAAAATCGCATGGCTTTGTTCAGTAGTTCTCTCTGGGAGATCCAGGATGGATTTCCCATCGATCTGAGACTTTTTAGTGCGGCGAAGGAGAATGGCTTTGAGCAAAGCCTGTAATTTTCGCATGGCTCTGCTCTTTGCAGAATCTGAAGAGCTCTTCAGCGGTGTTGTGAAATCTCGCCTGAAGTTCTCGGGCTCGCAATAAGGACGGATGCGAAGGAAATGAATTAGACTGTAGAGTTCCGACACATTGTTCACTAGTAATTCTCCGGGTCAGTGACCCAGAAAGTTGCATCGGCGGAGAGGCTTGAGGAGTAGCTTACTCATGGGCGTGCCAGTCATACAGAATCTCGTTAACGCTTGCAACTGGGACACTGCCTGTGCTTGCTTTGTAGATTTATTCTTGATCCATTGAGCTTCGTCAAGGATGACTCGATACCATTTGCACTCGTCGCCCAAGAGGGGTAGACTGTCCTCTCTGCCTGTAGGCCTCCAGTTTGGGTTGGCGCGTTTCTTCATGAGAACATCTTCCCGTCGCTTCAGTTCGGAGGCCAGAGTCCCTATCAGAAGCAGTAAGCATGGGAAGAAACCCTCGGCGAGGATATATGTAAAAGGATAGGAGTCCTCACCATATGTTGTAAGCACTACATCAAAGGTCCGTAATCGGTCAAATGTTGTGTGACGTTTATCGCCATGAAAAATGAAGGTTGACAATGAATGGCGTGGACTTGGTTTTAGCTTCTGTTGGATCTCACGTTCCCACTGCTTGAGAAGGGCCACGGGGGCTACAATCAGAGTAGTTTTGCATTTCCGGTCTGTAGATCTCCTAGCTACCATTAGAGCAAGGGCCTGAATAGTCTTTCCGAGACCCATATCATCGGCTACATGGCATTAGTGAGAGCTCAGCGGGAGGAATGAGACCAATATCGAAAGCTCGATCAAGGGGTTGAGACCTACCCAATATGCCCCCCTTGTTTGACCCTTCTTCCATGGTCCTCATCCAGGTCAGGCCCAGCTTCTGGTGCTCCATGAGAGCATACGTCATCGCTTCGGGCGTACCCTCGCGGTTCTCTGGAGGTAGTTCTTCGTCTGGTCGAATGTTCTCCAAGAGAGACTTGATCTCTGCAGTGGTACGCGTGCTAACAACTGGTCAACATCAACCTGAGTGCGGCTTTTGCGCAAGACTTACGGATCGTGAGTCACGTAATTGATACGATCCATGTAGGACTCTACAAGCTCTCTGTTGGCAGGGTCATTTGGGTTGATGCCATGTCTACCAAAGACACTGGACGTCAGATCTTGAGGCTGATCATCAGAGTCCAAGTCAATAAAAGTCGATGATGAGCCAGCTCCATGGTCGTAGACTGACGAACCACCAATGCCGCCAAAACCTGAAGGGATGGTCCCGTACTCAGCGAGCTGCTGGTCGACGAGATTGTACGCCGAATTGTATACTCCTCTGGTAGCATTGACGATAGACTGACCGATTTGGCCCCCTGTGTTGCCCCAGGTTGATGGCCCGGAGGTTTCTGCAGTATTCCCATATGGATTGTACGGTCCAGGAATGCTGCGGTTGTTGGCAAAAGTACTGGGATCAATCTCGACAAGATCGCTACTTGGATGGCTAGATTCTCCGGTAGCGCCAAATTCATCATCACTGCCCAAGTCGATGAACGACTGCGGCTGATGCGATCTCTCTTGCTTGACGGGAACGTGCCCGTTGGTGTTCCGATTTGTGTTCTCTTGCTTGATACCAGAATGATCTCGTCGATACATGCTTTCCTGTTTGACCGGCAAAGTGTAAGAAGAGAAGGGATCCTCCCCAACGAAAAGGGGCGATGAGAGAGGTTCCGGTCGACGGTATCGTCCTTGTGAGTCAAGAACAGTCTGCGATGCACTGCGAGGTGCGGTACTTGGCCCTGCAATTGCGTGTTCTCCGTAGCCGATGTCCCCGTCCCCTTCTCCATACTGCTGGAGTGATCGTGCAAACTCTTCGTCCTCACGCTCTTGCTTACGCCTTGCCTCTAAGAGCTTCTCTTGAGCCTTCTGCTCCTCTCTCATCTCGCGAATATGATCTTTTGGGTTGCCTCCAAGAAGATGAAAGAGGTCCGGATCATCGGGAAACTCGAACGATTCAAGGGATGTTGGTGTAGTTGTGCCAGTAATGGCAGGGCTTGGGGTTGTACGTAGAGACTTGGCAGCGTGGCCGCCCGAATTGGAGAGACCCAAGCTTTCCCTCTGCCGCTTCTGAGGACGTAGAAAGCCAGAATCGGGACTGGAGATGGAGCCAGATGAGAGACGACCATTCATGGACGGAAAGGTCGTTGTGTCCGGGGTGACGGCGTCTTCAAGTGAGCCGAACCCCCATGAAAGTGCAGTAGCTGGTCGACCCTGACCTGCCATCACGCCGTCTGATGCAAAGTGGCCTCCAAATGCATTGTTGGAGCTTCCCGCGTAGGGTGCGAAGCCCATGCTGACAGGCTTCATCGTGGCGTCGCTGGATTGAGGTCGGTGGTGGCCATAGTTGCCAACGATAGGAAGATCCGGGCTATTACCTGGCGAGTTCCCATTGTCCTCATGTCGCCGACGATACGCTTCTTCTTGTTCATTCTCAAATTGTGTCTCAAGACTAGCTAGCCCATGTTCCAACACCATTTTCTTTACTTCGTACTCCTCATCTGTCTCTCGTAAGGTATCAAGCTCTTGCTTGGCAACATTTATGCGGTCCTGTAAGTCAGAAAGTACAGCTTGTGACGAGAATGAGGCCATTGTGTCGTTCTCTGGTGACAATCAAGAACCAGTGACGCCGTTGTTTTGATGTCACAATCAATGAATTTGTGGTTGAAGAGAGATGGAGGTTGATGGCGAAGTGAAGGAGAGCGCCCAAGAGTTGAGGGCTTCCAGAGTCCTGTACTTGGTGAGTCTATGAGAGAAGGCCAGAGATATCAGTCGTTTCTCGGACAATGAGGCGAGTGCGTGGTGGAATACTCCCGAGGCTGCGAGAAACCGAAGTTGTCAGAAAGGCGGAGAAAGTGCGATCATGATTGTTGTAGGAAGGACCAGTGACCATGAGAGAAGGAAAAGGAAATAACAAGATATGAGCGAAGGTGGTGGTGGTGTTGTTCAGAGAAAAGAGCCGGAGTAGTTGTTCCTGAGAAAGGTGGAAATGTGATATGACGCGCAGGCATTAGGTAGGGAGTACGCGCATAAACACTTGTGGCCCTAGACCCTAGACCCTAAAGAATCCAGCGCCAAGAATTGCTGGGCACCCAGGCACCTGGGGCATATGTATGCGGAATGCGGACCTTTCGCCCTCTTACGTGTAGTGATGTAATAGGTTTTCGATGTCGACGATGTCAAGATGTAAGTAAGATGAACTACATTCGTACTTGAAGTCCCTTTATGCCAGCTGACAGAAGGCTGAGAAAGGAGGCCACCTTGCGTCGTCTCACTTTTTATCACAGGTGAAGCTTGTCGCAACACAACTTTCAAGGCTACCGACCTAAGCCACCGACCTGAGAGATTATAGTACGCATATGCGAGAAGCCTGAAAAGACAAGGAAGTCTTCCGTGACTTTGACATTCTTGATGAGCATAAATGAGCAATTACAGGCTCATGGAGAATGGACAACCGCCACACCACCTGAGCAAGAACCTGGTCTATTCAGAAACTCGGATTCAATTGTTTGCTATACAGCATGAATGAATCCAGATTTATTATCCCCTCCAAACTCCAAGTGACCCGCTGCTCTTGAGCATCTAATGAGAGACAAAAGCAAACAACGGATTGATGTCATGCTTTGTTTCTTTCCCCCTTTTGTCTTCTATAAGCCCCAAATGAAACGTACGCAGCAACATCATGAATCTGCTTCACAATCGCTTGTCCGCTTGAAAGAGGAAGATTGCCGGAAGATGAGAAAGGAATTGGCATGTCGGGTACTGCGATAGTAAACAAACAACACATGAACCAGGGGACCATCGATGGAGGCAACTCTCGCGTGCGATCTTGCTTCTATTCATCTAAAGCTAATAAGACTATTGCGTCAAGTAGCCCTTCATCAAGCCCATGTGTATCTCTCGAATGGAAAGCCACGCCAAGGCTCCGTTGCAATGCAGGGCATAAAAGCCAGATGACGAGCAAAGAAATATGGCTGCTTCCCTCTCACGTGCTTTCTTTCAATCCTTGGCTGGGAGAAGCTTAGAGTTGCGCAACTTCATGCGGGAAAGCTCCTCTATGAGCTCAGACACTGGGGTGAACATTCCCATCGCAGAACCATTGGGGTTGAGCAGAACGATGGTGTTCTGGAGGGGCTGCTCGTCTCCATCGTCGTCTATGGGGTGATAGTCTTGCTCAACGTCATCGCTGTCATCTTCGTCCTCTCCATCGCTGCAGTTCTTCGCGTTCTTGTTTGATTCAAGGCCATCCTCTCCTACATTCTCGCGGTTTCCGTTCCCATTCTTGATCTTATCCAGTCATTTCACCGACTTGATGCTATTGAAGTCACCTTTTATTGTGGATGTTTCCCCATAAATCTTGTAGAATGGGGGACCTTCATCAGCGTAGGTCTCGGCCGATACGGGCGTAGAAGGGGGGGCCTTTCCCGTGACTTGCTGGAACATGTCTGAATTGAGGATGTGAACATTGAAACAGATTGTGCTGTCTCGCTCCCAGATCGACGCGGGATTGGTGTCGCTGAGGATGCACTGCTTGATCAGGCCACCAGGGGCAACACCCATTGCAACTTCTTTGGGGTCCGGACCCCCCCCACCACCGCGAAGGTTCAACACCAAATGAATTATCGAGTCCTGTGAAGTGATCAATCATCTAGTCATTGAATACCGTACGCATGTACTTACTTTCTGTATATTGTAATCCGCGAGCGAGCAACCTTGAACTGTCAGTATCATTTCCCTTTCAGGCGCTTAGCCAGCCGTCGCGACTCACGATCATCAAGCCGCTTGCCCGCATACATGAGGCGTTGCTGATCGAAAGGGATGCCACATTTGCTCAGGATTTGCAATTTTAGCTCGGCGATCCAATCGGAAGACAATAACGAGAAGTCGTACTTCCTTCCGGTCAAACTCTTGACTATGATTTGCATGGGACTGTCGTCGAGACCTGTGGGAATGGCCCCTTGAGAGAGGCAATTTCAGACTTTGTAAGTATTGAGAAATCACAGGTCATAAGGTCAGGAGCCGGAGGCGTAGAGGGAGTGATATGAAACTGGAGTCCTCCAACTAGGTCTTGACCAGTAACTTGGGCTTCGACAGAGTATCCAGAGCCCAAAGGCATCGCCACGAATTGACGAACTCGCTCATTGTCGGTAGCGATACCATCGAGCCACAGCTGCTTTGATGTGACAACGTAGTCTTGGATAGTCTTTTTCTCTTCCATCAAGCTAAGACGACGCATCATGATGGCCTCGTTGTCGCCGGCGGGGTCGCCAGGAACAGCATTCACGCCTCCAACAAAGATCTGAATTGCGAAAGGTTGTCCGGATTTGAAAGATATCCACATTGCTTCTCGCTATAAGTGGTGTCAATGTTTGCTATTTAGTGTCGAGAGAACGGGATGGATGTGCAACATACGATACATAGGAAAGAAAAGCCTCCCTTTCGCAGCCATACTCTCGGGCAGCTTGTCCGTGTAGTTGGCCACAGAGTAGAGAGGGAAGGTGCCCATGCATGGGGGGAGTTCGGAGTCATCTTTTCCGTCAGGGACTCGGATCGTACGCTGGAAAGAGATGTCCAGCTTCTATGGGTTTGCCCGCTTGATACGGATGATATCCTTGGCTTTGCGTTGAGGGGAGCTCTGTTCGAGCGTGCAGTTGAGGGTTTTTGCCCCCTTCGCCTTAGAGTGGGCAGATCCTGAGCCTGCGGCTCCAATACCTTCAGGCTCGATGAGTTTCATGGCTGCTTGGAATGACGCAAGTGTTAGAATTACAGCCCGAGCAAACGAGACATGGCGAGGTAAACAGCAAGTAAAACCTTTAAAGAAGAGTGAAGATTTACCTGTGATGTATGACAGTAAGGTGATAGGAAGAAGATGAGGAAGGGAAGTGCAGGAAGTTTATGAAAATCTGAAAACGGCCCGACCAGATTGAGACGTTTGTCAATAGCTGTGGTGTCAATCAAAAGAGTGAAGTAGAAGCCTAAGTCTATGGCGTGTTCGAGACGAAAAGGTTGTTACCTTCCGGATCGACGATTCAGCACAACCTTAGCATCTCGGTGATATGGCTGGATAATGGATCGAAAACTTCGCCAGAGTTGATTGGTTCTATGCTATGTGAGATCTACCTACAGAAGCATGCCTTTAAGATATCTCTAGAAAATCCAGTGCCAGGGTATCATTTTCTTCCATGTCATCGACCCCTGGAACTTTAACTGTCAATGCCCTTGGTTGTGAGTAGAGCACGTCTGAAGACATGTCATGATCACACCACATGGAAACATGCAATTAGAAGAATATCAAGTATGCCATTCTCATTCTTGCACCTCATTCTGTGCATCCTCCCGGCATTGATGCCCGTTCCGGATCACTGTCCGAGCAAGCCATGCCATGCTGCTCTACAGATCTGGGTCATCTTCATCTGGCAGTGGCTGGTTTGCAGCATCCTCCATCTCATCCTTGTATTGCTTTAGTAGAGCTTCGTCAACTTGGACAGTTGGGGGAGCCAAAGCAAGACCAGCAACAAATTCCTGATAAGTAGAGATTAGTATCTGACAAGCATTAAATTCTTCCATTTTGACTTACCAAGCCTGGGTTGCCGACAAGCTTTCTCGCGAGCCACAGGAAGGGCTTTTCGAAGTTGTAATTGGATTTAGCGGAGATGTCGTAGTATTGGAGGTTCTTCTTGCGATGGAAAGTGATGGTCTTAGCCTTCACTTTACGCTCTTTCACATCGACTTTGTTGCCGCAAAGGACGATTGGGACTTGTTCGCAGACGCGGACAAGGTCACCTAGGAAAGGGTTAGTCGTATGTCTTTGACTCTGATGGCGGAAAGCGTACGGTGCCAGTTGGGAACGTTCTTGTAGGTAATTCGGGATGTGACGTCGAACATGATGATACCGCACTGGCCGTTGATGTAATACCCATCTCGGAGACCACCGAACTTCTCTTGGCCTGCGGTGTCCCAGACATCGAATTGGATCCCTCCGTAGTTCTAAAATATCATAAGCCGGCTGAGCCAAACCTAAATCCTCAGATCGATAACGTACAGTCGAGAACCCGAGCGGATGGACCTCAACACCAAGGGTGGCAATGTATTTCTTTTCGAATTCTCCGGTCAAATGACGCTTGACGAAGGTGGTCTGTAATAAAATCTTAGCCGATGTCTCTAAGGAATTTACAAAGCGCCGAAGTCTTGAGCCTGCACACACGATGGTCCCTGCCCACCGCTCAAAGCTTCGGGCAACGGACCAAACATGATGCAGTGGCCGCAAGCAGAGTGGGGGAAGCTAGGCAGGCAAACAAACCTTTCCAGTACCCCCATCTCCAACTAGCACAAGCTTGAAGGTAGGAGGCACTTGTGCACCAGATGCCTCGGCCATCCTGTGCAAAGGTGTGCTGAGTGTCTTCTGGGGTATCTGTGCAGATACGAGGATCGTGCTGCTTCTGTTGAGGTCTCTGTCAGGTGTGTAGGAAAGCTGGAGATGGCTACTGACTTGACTGATGATACTAGGCTATCGCAGGTCTATTTGTGAGTATTGTGGGGTAGATGGAAGAAGTGAAGATGATGGTTCAAGAATTAAAGGCAAAGCGGAAGTTGAAGCGACAACCAGAACTGGAAAAGTGGAGAGCACGCTAAAATCGGATGGGCCAGAGCCGGTTTACGCACCCTTCGACCTCATTTTTGGACTCCAGTCCACCACACTTCAATTTAGTCTTCTTCTTTTCACACCATACTACCCCAGCACCGTTGCTTGCACTTAAATCTGGCTGCTACGTAGGTCGTCAAAGCTGAGGCACGTCTGGTCAGATATAAAAGGCCGTCCTCGCCCATCATGAATGAGGAAATCACATATCGTCGGTCGATCACATCGACCGATATTCAGGCCTTGCTGGACTGGAGATCTCTCCACTCCGTTTGACGTATGTCGCAACAGCTGCGAGTGCTTACGGGCCTGAATACTATCGGGCGCTTCTGCTGAGCCAGAGGTAGACATCCTAACGCCGAAACGCACGCTCGCAACCCAAAAAAGTATCGCAATTGCACGAAAGCACTGGAGAAAGCTTGTATTGTCATCAATAGTGATAGCTCTAAGCTGATGACCTGGGTATTTGTCAAGAAATCTTTCCAAAGTCCCTGGGTTCAAAGGTTGATCCTATCGAGCGTCTCCATCACGTCTGCTTTCGAGATTTGCAAGTATACTTTTGATGGTATCTGCTTCATAAGAAGATACGAAAAGTCAAAAATATCTTGAGCAGAATCAATGACTGGAGCATGATGTATAGAGATGACATGGGTCGCAATACACAAAAAGATTTGATTTGGAAGATAAACACCGTATGTCTGAGAGACCGCCTGGGACCGTTCTCCTGGGGACGCTCGGAGCGCAGAAAGCGACGAGCGAGATTATCTCATGGTTGTCAAGAGCTGTGGTCTAGAAACCCACGTGAATGCTGTTGAACGATGATTTTCGACTGTATCGGAGTCATGGGCCCTGAACTTAGAGGTACACGACACTAAAGTCTGTGGATGGATTCTTACACAGACTCAAACTTGACCTGAACATATGTACTCGTGCATAAGATATTGTTTGGAGAATTCTGCTCTACCAGTGCTAACTACATCAGAGTCACAAAGTCGGATCAATATAGTTCATGTTGCTCAACAGCAAGTATAGACATTGATCAATCCGGGCTAGCATCTGGTATGGCATGGTGAGGCCAATGTCAATCCCCTCATAAAGCCGTTGACTGGAATGCTTTACCCAAGTCCAGTCCGCCAACCCATTCCAACCGGGGAAACCGCCTGCGAGCATTCTCCTAGGACAGTCTGAGCCAGAATCCACTGTTCCACAATGATTTCACTCCTGGGACTAATCCCTTAGGAGCAACCTCCTGGTACAATCAGATAAGGGGTGTAGACCGCTGGCTTGCTTGAGGTTGGCGACAAGTGAGATGCGAAGGATGTTCGACCGGAAGATTGACGCAGGAAGGCATCCTGGCTTCCGACCAAGTGCCAGCGGTAAAGCTGACGAGGTCGGGTTAGGAGCCCGTGCGTACCAGGCAGTGCGATGCAAGAACGAGCATAGGATCACGAACGAAGATCCGGCAGTTCTTGATTTCTAGAGGTTTCAGAAACGATTAAGAAGCTTCTCGAAAGGCCTGGATCGGCGTTTTACTTGGGCGTTGGTGATGTGGAAGGGATGAAGATCTCGGTGGACAAAGTGCCCTGTCTGGCTAGAAAAGGAGAGTGACGAAGATACAGTGCAGCACGCATTTCTGTTGCGAGTGCCACACGTTATTTTCGACACCGCCATGCCCTATACCGCATCATCTCCTCCTTAGCATCATGCCATATGTCATGTCTTGCCCGTATACCGCTTCCTTTGCGAAGACAACCCCTGCTTCCAATGACATTGTTTTTACACAGCGGAAAAGCCTCCACGGAAGTATTGGCAAGACAAGACATAAGAAATCACTTTATCAAAGTTTGGCCCCAGCCACTTGATTTATTACTGCACATAACAGAGATATGTGCCCCAAATAACTTGGGAGAGGAATCAATTCATCAGACCTGAATATTTTCAACACACTCCCCCCGGCAGAAATTGATCGCCGACTTTCAGCCCTACCACCACTCAACTATTAGCAATCGATTGCTGTAGCGGTCAAAACCTGCGCTAGTGTCGCTGCTTTAGGAAGTGATGTATAGATGAGAGATTCTGAAATCCCACGAGACTTTCTTGACGTAGAATACTCTCCTATCCCACAATATATGCTTCGTCCTACGATAAGTCTCCTATCCTACAACACTCCTCTGCTTTGTAACCTACAATGTGGCCCTCTATCCACCATATCGACCAGCGGCTCAGGGTGAGGTTCAAGGTGAAGTTCCAGAAATATGAGATTAACAGCAGGTATTTTTCACTGATCGAGACCCTCAACCATTGGGGCGACATCCGATGGAAATACAAGGGTCATCTGTAAGCCCATCAAGCGAAGCGGAATTCGACTACGCCGATGACTGGCAATGCAGCTCGAGAGTCACCATGGGAAGCGATTGCTTCAGGGGATCATTTAAGCGAGTAAGAGGTATCGGCACCTTGAAATATGGCACTAGAGATCCCCGCGGGAGTCTTGATGCCCTGCCACGCGGGTGTCAGAAGTCGTCGCACATCTTAATTCCACGAGAGCCAAATAACTTCTCAACAAACAATCTAACGCAAAAGTTTTGGGTGTAAAAGTTGTAGATACTACTTAATTGCACATATTTTGTCGCCAGAAAAAATAGTTTGAAACAATGTTGATTGACTTACGCCAGTTTATAGGATATTGAGATTTCTTGGCGTGTGCGACGACTTTTGACACCCGCGTGCCTGCCTTCGTGCTGTTCGTCGAAGCTATTGCTATATCTTACGCAATCTGAACCTTCATTGCAGTATCGAAAAAAACATTCGCGAACTGCTCTCCCTCACGCAGTGTTGATTCGATAATCTTGAATCTTGAAACATTTGAAAGCTAATCACTGACTCGCCGATTGCGCGAACTGCGTGTAGACGCGTGTACTGAACGTTCCGCTTGTGCCATTTTCAAAGCAACGTTGGAGTTTCACAGAGCGGGTCGAGGTCGAAGACGATGAAATTGTAATCGCTAAAAGGTAAGATTTTCGACAGCGGCTTGTTTGGTCTGCCGACGAGTCATTCGTCTATACCATAATTGCTTCCTCAAATGGCTGCACGCTAAGTAAATATCGGGGTAGGGTAGGGTAATTTGACTGGAAGGTGCAGCCTTCTGCAGCTAGCCATATATAGCATAGCGGCTTGGCTTGAAGGGCTATTTATAGAATCAATACATCCCTTCCTACATGAGAACTTATTTGCAGTTGGCTTCGTGGACGTCTTACAACGCTCTAGCTTCAACTTCACTCTGCAATATGTTGGACGCCTGAGCCCTTTTTCGGCTCCGTAAGTCAACATAGCTAGGCAGAAAACCTTATGAACGCAATCATGCCCAAGCCAGAAGATCAAGCTTGAAGCAAATGGCAACCCAACAAGCCTCGACCTCCCCAATTGCTCTTTGGCGTCAGCTGTAATGTCAGCTCTTCTGTGTTTCGAATAACTTTCACAAGCACATTACGCTGCTCACATCCAAATCAGCATAAGCTTCCGACAATGAGACTCACTGTATGACTAACCCCTTGATTCCTCTGAACAGTCTCCGCAACTTTGCTCAGCTTGTCGTGGTTGAGCCAGTTCACATCTCCGAACTTCAGTATTCGGTCCCCAGCTTTCAAGCCCGCATCATCTGCCGGACTCCCGCGCACAACGCCATTGACTTTTGCAAAGGGCGTTTCAACCAAGCCTCGATTTGTAGTGGAGAGTTCACTTCCCTGAGCCCCTTGGCCGGAGCCTGAGACAGGTGGAGGATTCGAGGCTTGATATGAAGCATGGTATTCATGCAGCCCCAGTTCGATCTTGGACATCAACGCTTTGTAGTCGTTCCGTAGATATATGATGCGTGCTCGTGTCGTTCGTACTGTACCATGTTGGCAAACCAGACACAATTTTGAATGGCTGTGGAGGACTACGCACTTTGGGCGATGTCAAGGTCATCTCGCGGGTAGCCGTCGAAGGTTGTAAGGGTGGTGTTCATATTGACGCTATGCTGTGAATCACAATATCAGTCAGGTGCTACTCCACAGAATTTTCGGCTCCAGGGAATGCGGCATACACTGTCTAGCACGCTGCCCAAGGCACTAAGCTCCTCCTCAGTTCTCGTCTTCTCAGCAATCAGATCCATAAGCGACATTTTGTCCTTGCCCACGCCATTTGCCACTCTTCGCGCTGTTGTAGGCCCAGAGGGCACTGTAGGCGTGTGTATGTCATCCATAAGTAATCCCATGCTGTTAATCACAACGAAAAGCTCTCTAGAGAAAGTGAAAGTGAAGGTGGCTGGTGCAGCGGAAAGATCCAGACTAGCGCGCTTTTCGCGGCCATTGACGACGTCTCCCCGCTCAAGCTCCAACCAAGTGACTGTTAATCCGTATACAATCCCACATTTCCACCTGCAATCATCATGCTCCGCCAATCCATCATTCAAACCCTCAAACCAGGTTTCCGCAGCGCTCTCTACCCAACAAGCCGAACCATTACCACCACCGCCAGCAGAATGGCCGAAGGAGACACTGGGTCAACCAAGCCTGGGGGGTCTGCTCAAGGGTAAATTCAGCGCTCCAGAAGCGTCTTTAGGCATTGAATTCCGAGTGCACTAATGCTAACTTTTCTTTGATGACAAAGGGACGCCTTCAGCAAACGCGAGCAAGCCGACGAGAACCTATACGTTCGCCAGAAAGAGCAGGAGAAGCTTCAACAATTGAAGCAGAAGATTGCGGACCACAAGAAGCATCTGGATGAGCTGGATCAGCATGTGTATGTAGCATCAATGTGGAAGATAAGACACAGAGGAATACTAATGAGGTGTATAGGACGGATCAGATGAACTCAGGCTCGGAGAAGAAATAGAGGGGAGGTATGGAAAGCGGATCCTGGCCAGGTTAGCAGAGGCAGAAGAAAAGTGTGTAAAGATAAGTAGCTGCGGGTACTGGATGTAGAAAGTCCCAGTTCTGTATGCTGAGCTTTCTACAGTAGGAAGGTGCTAGCAGTACAATGTATACCTCTCTCATAGTGATTGAAGTTTATTTGGTATCGAAATCTATCAACCGCTCAAAAACAGCATCATCAAAATGCACGTCTCATTGTGATCTTACACGGAGCCTGGGCACAGGTCGATGCTTGAAATTTCTGGATATTCCTGAATTAGACTGTTTCCAGGCCCTCTACGGTTCTTTTTGTCGTCGAGCAATTGAGCGATCATGCTTCAAATCATTTTTCCAGATGTCAATCATCTTCGCCCCATGTACGATCGATAGAAGCCATCAGCGGCATCATTAATTGGACCATTCAACGGGCCGAAGCTCTGGCCCATCCTCTGCGCTTCTTGCACCTTCAATTGGAGGGCAGCGGCACCTTGATCGATCTGCTGCAACTGTGTAAGATGGCCGTTGAGGACTCGGACGACTTGGGTGAGCTGCATCAGGACGCAAGGTCAACACTTTGTTATTTGGAAGATAAACGCAGGAAGACTCACAGGATCGTCTGCTTTGCCTGTCTTGCTGAGAGTAGATGACGCATCGTTGATCTCTTCGATCATGGTGGTCAAATCCTTGCCCATTTCATCCAGTCGCTCGGACACTTTGGAGGCGATTTGGTAGCTTCGGGATGTCATCAGCACACTGTCTTCCGAATTCAAGGTGTTCTACATACGTTCTCTCCCTCTCTTGATCGGGCGCTGATGTAGTCTCGCCTTGGCCACCTTGCTGGCTCGCTATCATAGAATCCACTTCCTTCTCGTAATGATTAAGCCACGATTCGATTGTTTCTTGATCGCTCTCGACAGCACTCAATTGCCTCTCAACCTCGGTGGTTGCTCGCTCCGCTTCCAAAGTACTCCCATACAGCTTCTGGATTTTCTCACTATTCTCCACGAGCATACGATCCCAGGTTGCTACCTTGTCAGCTTGCTTTTGGAATTCCTTTTGGTACTTTGATAGGTCAGAGGCCCATCTCGTGATGATATCATCCATAGACTTGTTCTTAAGTCGTGATTGGGCAGGCGGCGGGGGGCCAGCTGTCGAAGCCCCCAGAATTGCATTCGTAGCCCCGGTACCTTCAGCTACGGCAGTTGTAGCAGGCTGCGTTTGGACTTGCGAGATGGCAGATGGAGCCGTTGATTTCGCAAAATTATCGAACAAGCTTGAAGTAGGGGCGGACGCTGACGTTGATACGGCTGATGTGCTTGTAGCTTCGGAAATGGGAACAGAGGCTTTGTCTTGCGTTTTCCCTAGGTTGGGAAATAGACTGTTGGAGGGTGCGTTGGTAGAGGGTGCAGATGCCCCCGGGGTTTTGGATGGACTATTGAAGAAACCAAAGGCGCTTGGTGCCGCTGTTGGTGATGAGACAGGATTTGCTGCCGAGGAGTGAGCTTGGCTAGCTTTTAGAAAGCTGAAGGCAGGCTGGGAAGCACTGGTTGTTTGTGCAGGGGACGCTGTGGCGGAAGATTGTCCGCCAAGGTCAGAGAACAGACTCGGAGCCTTTGACGCTTCGGATTGGGATTGCTGCGACATAGCGGGCTTAGTTGCTCCTGTGTCCTGGCTTTTGTTCATATTGAACAGATTTCCTCCATCGGATTGAGCAGATCTCTTGTTGCCGAAGATATTAGAACCCCCAGTACTTGGTATAGATCCAAAAATACTGGGAGACTGTGCAGTAGACGTCGTTACAGGAGCGTCTTTTGGCTTGCTGGCTCCAAAGTCGAACCCACTAAAGCCGCTGGACGGTGCTATTGTCGAGCTGTTGCCTGGGTCCGAAGACTGACTAGCTAGACCCGCAAATGGATTGCTTGCATCTTTTGGAGGTTTACTGCCAAATAGAACAGATGCGCCGCCTGCACTGGTACTTGGGGGCGGTCCGGCAGGAGTCGTAGAGTTTCCGAAGAGACTTGTGGTGGATTTGCTGGTCGGTGTCGTGGTAGTTGTCTGACCTGCGGAAGACGTATTCGAGCCTGGGTTGCCGAAGGAGAAGGGCCCAGTGCTTCCTACACCGCCGAACGGACCAGGTGTTTGACTTGATCCAACTGGTTCTGAAGGTTTGCTCGGCGTAGAAAAGCTGGTAAATCCAGACGAAGGTGTAGCGCTGCTCAAAGATGTATTGTTCTGTTGTCCTGCCTGTCCAGTGCCAAAAAGTCCAGCAGAAGTATTGTTGCCCTGCACCTGGCCAAAGCTCCAACCAGATCCACCCGCCGGCTTATTTGCTCCTCCACCGAATGGATTGCTGCCATCTCCAACCCCACTTCCTCCACCACCAAAGAGAGAACTTCCTCCGGCTGTGCTCGTGTTGCCGAACGGATTTGCTGCCGAGGATGCAGGAGAATTGGCACTCGATCCGAACAGCCCACTGGCTGGGGTCGCGGCAGTAGTTCTTGTCTGGCCGAAGAGACTTCCAGGAACCCCGCTCGTTGCAGATTGACCGAAAGAGAACGGGGTGATAGGTTTCGCTGGATCAGACATGGTGTTTGAAAGTGGAGGTGTCGCTCTGGGACTGGACAATCTATTAGCCGTGGACCTTCGAAGAGGCATCTGGGGCCTTTAGAGGGATTTTTGAGTTGCAGATGATTGGGCTTACCAGGAGAAGGGGTAGAAATGCCGTGATACTTGTGGTATGTCTTGATTATTATGCAAGTGAACACTCCAATAGCTGTTATAATTCTCTAAACAATCCAACGCGAATTAGCGCGCCGTTTTTGCGAAGAATTGCCGAGGATTAGGGTTAGACCGCTTGGCAACATTTCACTTTACACTTCTCAAGACCTTTGATCATTGCATTTATTTTAACTTTTCTAGATACTCGATTTTCCAATTGGTGTCTTTGAAATGGCAGACATCTCTCATCCTCCCAAGAGCCCAACTCTGTTGCCTCCTCGCAAGAGCGTTGAGCTTGAAGACCCTGGGGCGCATGATCTGGGTACGTAACTGCACCTTTGAAGCTTCCATGCAGAAGCTTTCACCAAGCAGGTACTTACTGTGGTCTAAGAGACGTCAGAGGCCGAGGAAGATGTGTTTTCCGATGCACAAGAGGCTCGAAACTCACACTCGGGATCAAGCTCTCCTGTCCCTACGACGAGAGTGGAAAAGGTCAGTGCACCCAATCCTCTGAGATTTCGACTCCTAAACCTAAAGCTCACTACCATAAGGCCGATCGTAGGAATAGCTATGGACGAGTACCCGACACAGCCGCTTATAAGAAGAGTGAACAAGACGCCATGCCAGATGACCCCAAGATCATACCGGATGGTCGCGAAAGCAGGCCTCATTCAAGCACGGGCCATCAAGATCATGTGGCTGGCCCAAGAGATATTCCAATACCGAAGATGGTCGTTGAGAAGGTTGATCCGAAATCCCCAAGTCATGGAGATGTTCCTGGCACTGCCGCACATTCAAAAAGGCAAGCCGACGCTGTCCCAGATGTCGTCTTACAAGCACCTGAGCGCGATGAGGCCTCTATTAGTGGGGATCGAGTTTACGGCATCTCTACCGACATTCAAATTCCCACGACCATGATAACGAAAGTGGATTCCAAGCCAAGCCATGGAGAAGTTCCAGGCACCGATGCTTTTGACATGCGGAAAGGCGATGCAAAGCCTGACGTTGTTGAAAAGAAAGGTGACGCATCAGGTGAGTAAAAAGCGTCCATGTTGGGTGCTATTCAGCGAGCCAATGACTGAGTCAGATAGATCCAAACTTTCCAAGCCCAAGCGAACAAACCTCCCAATAGAAGGCGCCTCGCCAATTGCAGCAGATGGTGGCTTCGGTCCTATGGACTATGAAGAATCTGAAGACGAAAGCGTCGAATCGAAGCATGATGAGGCTGATAATGACACGGAGGCAGACGCTGGGGAAGGCTTCGGGGATGACTTTGACGACTTTGAAGCAGGTGCCGAGAACGATGATTTTGGCGATTTTGATGAGGGCTTTGAGCAATTTTCAATGTCAGACAAGGAGCCGGCAGAGACGGACCTACCTGCACCCTCTGTGCAGCCTCTGCCGCCTTCTACGTCTCCCTTTGTAAGTAAGACTTGTTTGACCATCAGACTCATTGTAGCACCTCATCACCTGCGTTGCTCCATATAACATCGAAGCTGATCTACGTGTCGAAGTCACTCCTTGATTATAGCGAGCTAGATTCTCTTGACGACATTTTGGATGCGACCAAACTGTATCTTGACGAAATCTTTCCCTTGACCAAGGAAACGTATCCTCCCGCCCCACCAACAATATCCGACCAGAACTCTATATTTCTTACAGATCGGAGCCTCTCGTTGTGGTCTCAACTGGTCGCTCCGCCGCCTTTGCAACCTCCGAATTGGGTGCGGTCACGCATCCGCCGTCTCTTTCTTGTTTCTCTTGGGGTGCCAGTAGATCTCGACGAGATATTGCCCGCATCAAAGCAGAAGAAGCTCATCCTACCTTCCATACATCTACGCAATCGCTCCCAATCACCCCCCGACGGTCGTCAAACAGAGTCTCGTGTACGACTAAAGCAAGACAATGGAAGCTCTGCCTCTGTCGATCAGCCGTCAACCAATAGAAGCGGCCGACGGAGAAAGGGGCCACCCTCCCCTCCGGAACTTGCTCTTCAGACTACCAAGACGTTATGCGCGACGACACATGCTGCCCTATCCAATATGACGGATGATGAGCTGCAAGCTCACGTGAGAAAGCTTGAGGAGCTTACTACTAAAGCCAGCGAGGTGTTGGAGTACTGGTTGAAGAGAAGGGATAGTGCTGTTGGGGATAAAGAAGCATTTGAGGGTGTGATTGAGAATCTGGTCAAGCATGCGAGGAGAGTTCGAAAATAGAGTAATAGAGTTCTATCTACTCTTCGACGAGCCCCTTTTTGATATGGGCAGTTCCACGTCACGTGCTTGGCGAAGCTAATACTCGAAGCTCCTACCATAATTATAAGTTCTCTGGCTTTGAGTTTGGCAAAAGGTAAAAGATGACGCCAGTGGCGGATGTTGAAGGACTAAATCGCGGTTCGCTAAAGCTTCCAACCGTATTTCTCCTATCTTTTCATAATGTTTCTACCACCATACTTTCATCGTCTTGTCTTCAGCTTTGATCCTTCCCAAGACCTCCCTATCTCTTTGCTACCTACTTCATTCACAACGCCAACCTGTTGACCGTCGTTGTAGTACCCACGCTTCCGGTGCAAGTTGCTAAGATTTCCAGGCATTGTAAAGTAGTTGAAAAGGAGCAGAGAAACTTCTAACATCAAACATCACTCCGCCGTAGCCCCTATATTACTAGTGTCGCAACGGAACTAGAGTAATGCGTGGCTGTCAAAGACAGGGGGCCCTTGGATTTTGGACTTTGGACCCCACGTAGAAAAAAGAATGAAGTCTCACAAGAATCGGATCAGCACGTTTCTAACGGCTTGCTGACGGCGACAAGATACATGGCTTGAATCTAGATACAGGTACCATTCCATTCTCTCCTTAATTCTTCCTTTCGCCTAGAGTCATCGAAGCTCTCATTCGCCGACCTCATCTACGTTCCTTTGTACACCATCGCACGGCCCTCACCACAAAGACTCCAGCCTCCAGCTTTACATTCCACCTTTCCCAACTCTTGTACCTCAAGTAGGCACAGCCGTCCAATGTGCAGAATACGCAGCGATTACTTGTGATCTCTGGTAGATCCAAGCTGGAAGCCATCCTTACAACGTCCAAGTCCCACCCCGCGTTATGCACCTGCGAAATCGAGCTGCAGCCTCTTAATACAACCTAATATACACCTCTGCCTCTCATCTCTACGACCAGCACCAACCTTATGATGTCTTCTGTCGAAGAAACGCTCTCTGCGGCAGCCAGCATTGTGCGCGGTTTGGCAAGGAATGGTGCTCCCTCCTACAATCCACCAGAATTCAATTTTCCTCAGAAGAACGGTGCCACAAGTAGGAAAATCTCGCTACCTGGCATCAGTATCGTTTCGAAAGAATCGCTTGAGAGCGAGCTGTCAGCTCTTGCAGCTCGGATACAATATCTAGAGACCAAGGCCAGCACGATCGACCACCAAATCCTTCCCGATACCCCTAATGAGTCTGGCGGACCGACATCGCCATTTGCGCATGGTCTCACGAGTTCAACTCGAAATGGTGTCACTTTACCAGTTCGCCAGCTTTCAGGGCCCTCCCGACAAGCTCGCGTCACGAACCTCCTCGCGGGCAATAATCTTACTTTTACTGAAGATGACCTTGAGCACCTTCGCGATCATGTCGAGCAGCAAGCGGAGCAAATCAACGCCCAAAATCAGACCATCGTACAGGTGAAGGAGCAGCTTCTTGAGCAGAAGGAGCGCACAGCACGCAGTTTCGATGCTGTCAAGGATGAGAACCTCGAAGATGTTCGGCGCGAGCTTGAGAAACATCAGCAGGCAAATGATGCTTTCAGAAAGGCACTCAGAGAAATTGGGACTATCATCACGAACGTGGCCAATGGCGACCTTAGTCAAAAGATTCAGGTGCATGCAAAAGAACAGGACTCCGAAATTGATAGTTTCAAACGTACAATCAACACAATGGTGGATCAATTGCAAGTTTTTGGAAATGAGGTCTCCAGGGTTGCTCTTGAAGTCGGTACAGAAGGCAAGCTTGGCGGACAGGCTCAGATCTCTGGAGTCAGTGGAGTGTGGAAAGACCTCACCCAAAATGGTGAGTAGTATTCTCTAATTGACTTTAATTGCAATACACTCTACTAACACCACGCAGTCAACCAAATGGCCTCAAATCTTACTTCGCAGGTTCGAGAGATCGCCGAAGTGACTACGGCCGTGGCCGAGGGTAATCTCGACAAAAAGATTCAACGACCTGCACAAGGAGAGATCGCACAGCTACAGCAAACTATCAATGGCATGGTGGACCAGCTACGAACATTCGCTGCGGAAGTTACCAGAGTTGCTGGAGATGTTGGCACGGAAGGCGTCTTAGGTGGACAAGCTCAGATTGAGGGCGTCAAAGGGGAGTGGAAGACTCTTACTGTCAACGTCAACGTAATGGCCGATAGATTGACAAGTCAGGTCAGGGACATTGCTGCCGTGACAAAGGCTGTGGCTCGAGGTGACTTGACCAAGAAGATATCAGCCAACTGCAAAGGAGAGATCTTGGAGCTCAAAACAACGATGAACTCTATGGTCGACCAATTGAGACAGTTCTCCTCCGAAGTCACCAGAATTGCCAAAGCTGTTGGCACGGATGGTGTTCTTGGAGGACAAGCTACTGTGGACGATGTGGAAGGAACCTGGAAAGACTTAACCGAGACTGTCAATCTCATGGCGAACAACCTTACGACCCAGGTCCGTGAGATTGCTTCTGTCACTCAAGCTGTCGCAAAAGGAGATTTGAGCCGAAAGGTGACCGCCGACGTTAGCGGTGAAATTTTGGACTTGAAGGTCACTATCAACACCATGGTAGACAAACTCAACAATTTTGCTTTTGAGGTCAGCAAAGTTGCTCGCGAAGTGGGTACAGATGGTACGCTTGGTGGACAGGCCAACGTGCACGAGGTGGAAGGAAAATGGGCCGAACTTAAGACAAACGTCAATACAATGGCGAACAATCTGACGCAGCAAGTACGAGGTATCTCCGACGTCACACAAGCGATTGCTCGCGGAGACCTAAGTCAAAAGATCGAAGTGCCCGCCCAGGGCGAGATGCTCACGTTGAAAGTTACCATCAACGATATGGTTACCCAATTGGATACCTTCGCCCGCGAGCTGAAGAGAGTAGCCCGCGACGTTGGTGTTGACGGTAAGATGGGGGGGCAGGCTAACGTGAATAACGCTAAAGGCCGATGGAAAGAAATCACCGAGGACGTCAACACTATGGCCGAAAATTTGACATCCCAAGTGAGAGCATTTGGGCAGATTACTGACGCAGCTACCGATGGAGACTTTACCAAGCTGATTTCCGTTGAAGCGTCAGGTGAGATGGATGACCTGAAGCAGAAAATCAACAAGATGATTTCAAATCTTAGAGACAGCATTCAGAGGAATACAGCTGCGAGGGAGACTGCAGAATTCGCAAATCGGACAAAGTCTGAGTTTCTCGCAAACATGAGCCATGAGATCCGGACGCCCATGAATGGAATAATTGGAATGTCACAATTGACCTTGGACACTGATCTCACGCAGTACCAGCGGGAAATGTTGAACATCGTTCACAACCTCGCCAACAGCTTGCTGACGATCATCGACGATATTCTGGACATCTCCAAGATAGAGGCCAAACGTATGGTAATGGAGAAGATTAGCTTCTCCATGCGAGGCAGCGTCTTTAGCGCGCTGAAGACGCTGGCGGTAAAGGCAAATGACAGGTTCCTGAACCTCGCCTACCAGGTCGATAGCTCCGTCCCGGACTACGTCATTGGTGACCCCTACCGCCTGCGTCAGATCATTCTGAATCTTGTTGGAAATGCCATCAAGTTCACCGAGCATGGAGAAGTCAAGCTTACGATACGTAAAGCTTCGAATATGAACCCGGCCAACGATGAATACGCTTTTGAGTTCCAAGTATCGGATAGTGGAATTGGCATTCAGGCCGATAAGAAGGACTTGATCTTTGATACCTTCCAACAAGCTGACGGCTCGACAACTCGAAAATTTGGGGGTACTGGCTTGGGCCTTTCTATTTCAAGGAAGCTTGTTGAGTTGATGGGCGGAAGGTTATGGGTTGACTCGGTCTATGGCAAAGGCAGCACTTTCTCTTTCACGTGCGTCACGAAGCGGGCTTCACAAGATCTAAGCGGCGTCATGTCCTCCTTGACTGCCTACAAAAACCACACGGTATTGTTTGTCGACAAGGGCAAAACGAATTGCTCGCAAGAGATTACCAGCATGCTCAAGCAACTCGAGTTGAAGCCCATAGTTGTCGATAACGAATCCCAGATCCCTCGATCAGCTCCTCCGGGCTCACCAACAAAGGGAGAGCACGGCGGTCTTCCCTACGATGTCATCCTCGTTGACGGTATGGACACCGCAGTCCATCTTCGCAATCACGATGCTCTTCGCTACGTGCCCATCGTCCTTCTCGCCCCTGTCGTCTCTGTTAGTATGAAATCCTCCCTCGATCTCGGCGTGGCCTCCTACATGACCACACCTTGTACCGCCGTCGACCTTGGCAACGGCATGCTTCCTGCCCTGGAAGGCCGCCAAACAACATCCATCTCGGATGTTAACAAATCCTTTGACATTCTTCTTGCAGAAGACAACGAAGTCAATCAACGTCTGGCTGTCAAGATTCTTGAGAAGTATCACCATGGCGTTTCAGTGGCCAACAACGGCCAAGAAGCCTTAGATGCAGTCAAAAAGAAGCGCTACGATGTTATCCTTATGGATGTGCAGATGCCCGTGATGGGCGGATTTGAAGCCACAAAGGAGATCCGCGCGTGGGAGCGATCGGAGGGCTTGTCACGTACACCAATTATTGCCTTGACAGCACACGCCATGATGGGCGACCGGGAGAAATGTTTACAAGCGCAGATGGATGAATACCTCACGAAGCCACTAAAGCAAAACCAGATGATGCAAACGATTCTCAAGTGCGCCACCCTTGGCGGCAAGCTTCTTGAACGAGGAAAAGAAACGAGGTTGAGTGCAAAGGATGAACCCCCCGAGCCAAAGAAGAATTCTGGCAGTCATTCTGGAGGTATGGGCACTGCGAAAGGGGCAAAGAGACCGCCGCTGGAAAATCGGGCTATCACGAGCGCAGTACCACTCAATGCAGACGGAGGGACAGAAAGTCCGGGGCTACTCAGTGCAGATATGCAAGATCCAATCTCCATGGAAAGGGTACGTTATTGCGTCTTGATAGCTCTGAAGGGTGCATGCTGATAAATCTAGATCTTGCTACGCTCGCATAGTAGCTGATCTGTTCTCGTGTTCTGATATCGACAAGCGCGCTGACGAACGAGGGTCTGATTTACTCGAAGCATGGCGTACAGGCGAATCCGAGTTCAGGGGCATCTGTCTTGCACGGCACTCGCGTATGGTGCGTGAAGTGCTACGAAACGTATGGCGTCTGGTGAAGAGCATTTGTGCTCGTGTATTTCTAGACGCTCATCTTAGCTTTCACTTGAGGGGATGTGGTGGGTATAAACAGGAGCGATGATATCCCAAGTGCGAGCAACCTTTTTCAAGACCATGGGCCAGAATGAGTGCTAGCATTGCTCCGACAGGCTAGGAACGTTTAAACAGCTTTTTATTATACTTTGGTTCCAATACCATTAGATATTAAAGCATATTCATAGCGCTGGGAACTTCGCACATGGTATATGCATGTCCGTCTCGCACCTTCGTTCCCCTCCCGTGGACCAGCTCCAAAGAAGTCAACAATCTCTAGCTCCACTCGTCCAACTTGACTATTTCACTTCACGTTTGGTGACCCGTCCTCTGTACAGCCTAGATGGAAATTCATTATACCCTAGGCATGCGATCAATCTTACAGCCAACCAACCCAGACGACCGAACCCGGCATGTGTCCAGATTGCCAATCCCAGATACCGCAATCCAACACGTTTCCGCGTAGAATCATGGCATTGGTCAAGTGCTGCGTAGTTCGGCCGTTGGTTCTCGGTAGTGTGGATACTGGGCGGAGACGGACACACATGCGCACAAGACAAAAGGGTGCGTAAGGTGCACAGATTCCACGAGCCTTGGGACGAGAGGCGGGACGAGAGCGTGTAAATAACGGCATGCCGAGCCCGGATTCCGTTGGGGAAATATAATCATCTGGAGCTTGTCCCGTATCGGACTTGACATGCCGAATCATTGGTCCAGCTCGGCCGCAGTCGACGTAGGCACGGAGACTCTGGTAAAGTCTCGGTCAACCGTCGTCCAAATTTTCAACATTATGGGGTATTTGTGCAGGCGATCGAAGTTTATGTACAGCAGAGGAACATTCAATACCCCTCCCTTGCAATCATATCTTCTCGAGTCAGTTTCACTATCCTCCGCAACTCGGCACATCGAGGGTAGCTTACCTGCGATGTCCAGATAAAATGCAATGGCATTGAAGCTATGAATGAATTAAACACCATCTTTAACCCAAGCAATTAGATAGTCAACTTACTTCCTCTTGTTTCCCGTCATCTCCCAAACGAGCCACCTCAATCGATTCGTCCAGTTAATCAAGTCCAAGTGACTAACATCAACCAGCGTCCCCTTGTAAGTTCCCCAACGAGAGCTTGCAACACTGACTAAGCCATCATTCGGTCCCTCCACTGCCTCCACAATCCGATGGGGCTGCCTAAAGGCCGACCAAAGCGGAGGCGTAGCCATAGCACCGTAGGAAAAGTACTTTACTCCCTCTCGATCAGGCGTGTTTGGATTGAAATCTTTCATCATGTACCGCCTCGTCAGTTGACTGAACGCTCCAGTCTCCACCCGCATCAATTGTAGCGCTCGATACAATCTGGGTAGATTCTCCGGTCCAATCTGTTCGAACACATAGTCTGCAAACGCAGAACCGCGGTGCGGACTGGCAACCGTAGTCAAGCTTAGCACCTTCACATTTGGCGGTTTGAGCCGACTAATCATGTACCGTGCGTCCAATCCTCCCATGCTGTGTGCAACAATGTTGACGCTTTTGCCATGAGCCTTTTTCTCGATATCATGGCCTAGTTTGGCGGCTCGCTCTTCTATTGATGCGGATGGGGGGACCGAGGTGAGGATTACTTCAATGTTATTGGCTTCAAGAGCTTCGGTGATGCCACGCCAGTAGTGCACGCCCGGAAGGAGCTTGCCTACTAGATGAAGCTCGTCGAAGCCGAGGAGGCCATGGGCGAGGACGATAGGGTTCTGGGGGGTTTCTGTAGAGCTTTAGATGTGGTTCGGCGTAAAGTGGCATGAGGACACACGGTATTTGGCGCGGATGTTGGCGTAATCGTCTTTTATGGTGGGGCCAAGGTCTGAGACTCGAGGATCTTGGGACTGATGGCGTAGAGTCGAAGCTGTGAAAGGGCGAATGCTGATTGCAGAGAAGAGAATTCTTGAAGGGCATCTGCTTGTGGCCAAGGAGATTGAGCGTGCCATAAGACGGCGGGAGAAAGAGCTCAACGTTGCGGCTTGTATGCTTTGATCTCTCGCTCCATTGTCGTCTCTCAAGAGTCGACTTCTTTGGCCGCAATCTCAATGAAGAATACAAGCGAGGCAACTCTGATTCGGAGCTTGCTCCGGATGGAATCAAAAGATTAACCAATTAGCGTGCACAAAAAGGATACGAAAGCTTGGCGTTTGAAATCGGGAACCCCCCGGCTTTACTTCGGCAACATAGGGGTTTTCAACAGGCTAGGTTAGCGCCCGCGAAGCCGCTAGTTGGATCAGACAAGGAGTGTAAAGTACGCCTAATGCCAGCCTAAAAAACCTTGAAGTTCAACTCTATTAAATAATATTAATAATCTTGATATCGAGAGAGGGACTCTCTACGAGCAAGTATTTACCTCTTATCAGTTCGGGCTTCGACAACAGAAATATCTTTCCATACATGCAACCATTTCTAACAAATTGCCTCTTCATTAGATTGATTAAAGAACGACAGTCAAAATTAGCGTAGGGACTGACTAACATGATATTCTCTTTTATCTCAATCTCAGTCTCTCCGTAAACGTCGTTCAGATATACTAACATATTCAATCCCCCCCTCCCAGCCATTACCTTGAATCTACAAACTCTCCCTCCTCCTTCTACAGATCCCTGCACACCTTACCCTTCACGCGCCTCAAATGCCCCGCCTCCCATTGGTCATCATAAATCATCATTTGGAGCTGGTATCATTGCTACCTTTACGCCGTTCTTGCTCTGTTTCGTCATCCTATGCTCTTCCACAAAGGCGAACTCTGGATCCCTGTTCTCCATTCTTTCGAATTCTCGCATTAGCTGGACGAGGATATAAGCATATTGCGTGAGCACCATTTGTTGTGCAGGGCAAATCCTGGGTCCTCCAGAAAAGGGAATATATTCCCATTGTGGTTTGATGTTTTCCCACCGTTCTGGACGGAAATCGTTCGCCTCCTGACCCCAGATGTGAGGATCCCTCTGCATGGCATGCCAGTCTATGTCGATTCGCATTCCGCGAGTAACGAAAATCGGCGCTTTTCCCTCCGATTGCGGCAGGACACAGTCTTGGAAACATTCTCGCACAGTCCGACCCGATGGTGAGTAGAGACGTAGGCCTATAAATCGTCAAACTCACTGGAATGTTCGGATTCTGGAGCGATTGCAGTGCCTACCCTCGTTAAGTACGCTTTGCATATACTTCATGGATTTAAAGAGCTCAAACGAGAGGGGCTCTCGTATGTTGAGTACCTCGATCCTCAATCGTTGCCATACATCGGGGTGCCGCGCGAGTTGGAAAAGCACGTCGCTAATGCCAATAGCGGAAGAGTCGTGCGCTGGAAAGAACACATTCAACAGTTGGTCACGTAGGAAACCTCGATCTTGCGTCTTGTTTGCAAGCTCGTCGAGAAAATTGAGCGGCCTATTGCTGGTAGAGTCGGACGCTGTATCCTTGAATTTGTCTTTGAACGTGTTTTGCAATGCTGTGTCAATCCATTGATCAAGCAGGGCATGAACCTTGGCGCATGACTGTCTCCACTTCGTTTGCGGTCCAAGCAGAAAGTTGAAGTGTCCGAACTGCATGTTTCTGAGGTTGCCGATCAAAGCCTCATCAAAGGTACCAAGAAATTCGTCGAAGTCAAGCCTTGAGGACTCAGGCCGCAGGGAGTTCGCCGATTCTCCGAACAAGAATTCTGTGGAGACGTCAAGAAACTAGTACGACATGAGAAACTCGTTATAGGTTGGTGCCGGCCTCGAGACACTTACGAGGCGCTTCAACAAAGATTGCAAATCCACTGGAGAACCGTCTCGAGGAATCAAGCCTATCATTTCACTTACATGGTGTTCAAAGGTTGACAGGTCTGCAAATCGGGCTCTAGCAAAGACTGGCTTCAGAAGGCTACGCGAATGATTCCAGGTCTCTCCGTCTGTAGTTATAATCCCCGGACCAAGCCAATTCCGGCGGCTGTGCTTTCGAATCGGCGCCACGCCAAAGTTTTCACATTGCAGAGCCAGAACCGACTGTATGGTACGAGGATCCGAAGTGAATATCAGTCTTCTTCCCCACTCAACAGCTTCGTAAGTTGCACCGTAACGCTTGAATTGTTGAGTGCTGAAGGACAGTGTACTTCCTTCTTGTACTGAGATTTTGCGGAGACGGAATAGGTCCAGGCCGAATATAAAGTCCTTGTGCGGATATCTCGTCGGCCTAGAGCAGCCATGTTTCTTAACATTTTGTGCGTAGGCTAGTCGAGACCAAAGATGAGAAAAGATGAAATAGCAAGCAAGCAAGAGAGGGAGCCAGATTGCTTCAGCTGAATTGACTGACATGCTGAAGCCAAATGAATGCGAAGACGGAGAACGAAGACTGATACAGGACGCTACCTTGGCCGCTACCTGCGACCGAGGCTATCTGAACTTTGGACTAGGGGATTAGGTGTTAGGAAAGTAGTGTTTAACATTTTGTGACACACCAATAAGAGACAGAATCGTCCGCCTATCATCAAGTACATGCATGCGAACGATAACGATTCCGATGGGCTGCTCTGACTTCCCAATGAAATGGGTGTGGGACGGATCTGATACGCTGGGCAGTACTTCGTATGCATATGTATGCCGAGACGGACTTGAATGCAGTGTCTGAAAAATGTACTAGCAGATCTCTCCCAAAATGACGTTAAGTTGCTCAAGGTTCGAGTCACAAGCATTTCGAATTCAGAGCCTCGAAATTCTGGTAGTATTTAGCTTCCTTGAACCCCAAAGTCTGCGAAGGAATATTAAACGCCTTTAAAATCATGAAGGCCAACGAAAAGGGTTACAAGCCGTTGCCGCAGAGGGACGACGAGCTGCCCGGCCTCGCTCAACCCCACGTCTCACGCCATTTGTGTTATCCTCTGTTTTTCGTGTCAGGGCTATGCATGGTTTTGCTCGTTTCCAATATTCTTCTACTTTCCCAACGGGCACAGACGCCGACACTTGCAGAGCGCACACGATACGGTAGCACAGCACTCTTCCCATGCAAAGTCCCTTGATTAATTGGGGTCGGTAGCTGGTCTGACTCGCGATGTTCCCGTTGCGTGGAGCCGACAAGGCATCTTCAACAGCGAAAACGAGACCCTGACCGATCTTGCTTGGAACGACCTCAGCATCGACACCGGCACAGTTGCACTTGCGGACGAGTACTCGGAATCCATGGGGCTGCCAAGGTCACAACGCTTTCCCTGGGATGACACCAAGGGAATCTATTTACTGAATGCGTTCCACAATCTCCATTGTTTAGTGAGCCATCCTCGTCCGAAGACGTTGCCACTGACGAGTTTTCTTACCGAGTCTGCAGAAAATGCTGTATCGTTCCATCACTGAAACCCGAGACGGTCGTGCTCAGAGTTCGCCAATCGGTCATAGCATTCACTGCCTGAATGCTCTTCGGCAGGATGTGATCTGCAACGCCGACGATACCCCTCGTTACACTGGATTCCAGCCCCACAAATCTTCGGGCCTAGGTCAGTTCAGACAATGCAAGGACTGGAGTCGCCTTGAGGCGTGGGCTGAGGAACGCACCGCATGCTATCGGTACATCAACAACACGGACCCGGACTTTGATACGCTGGAGAGGTACAAGTTTTGTCCACAAGACTCGCCCTATCAAGGATGGATACATGAACTTTTCGGTGATTTCGAGACTTGATGGTTTGTAAATGACGTGTACTGTCTGCGGTTCATACAGGGTTCTCAGGCAGTTTTCAATTATGTGTAGCTCACAGAGCGGGCTCAATTTCACATGTACGTGATAAAGCTTGATCGAAGTGTGAAAGACTCGGGAAGCTAAACAAATGTGATTCTAACGCTCGTGAATACTCCGTACAAGCGAGTAGGCCGTGTTGTCGAAATCCAATTTCATAGCCCACGTGATAGTTTCCATGGTCCTTGCAAATCCTCCTCAAATTGTAGAAATTCCGTGCGTAATTTCTATTCGAGTACGTCAGGCGACGCGGGACGCTCGACCTCCTTTCGTTTCAATTTCTCAAGCACGTCCGGCGAGGCCGGACGCAAAGCTCCATTCTCCCTTGCAACATACTCCGAAGATGCCAAACTTCGAGCCTCGCCCTTCTTCTCCAGCACGTTTGGCGAGGTTAGAGGCCCAAACTCATCTCGCCTCAGCTTCTCCAGCACATCTGGCGACGCCGGACGCGCAACCTGATTCTCCCTTTCAAGCACGTCAGAGGATGCTGGGGCCCTCGGCTGCAGAACCGCAACTCCGTCGCGGGGCGCAAGGTGGACACCTTTAAAGTCTTTGACAACCGTTAGCAACGTCTCTGGTTACTGGACAAGAGGAACTACTCTCGACTGGCAACGCGGCACCGAGGGCAGCGAAGCCTACACCCAGCAGCAGGAGGTGACGAGTAAGCATCTCTGCGAAATGAAGTTCAAGGGCTTTCAGTGGAGAGTGTAGAATCGGCAGTGCGGACAGGATTGTCAAGAGCGCCTTTTGAAACGATATGGCCAAGGGGGCAATAGCTCTCTGGAAATGGGGGGGGGAGGGGTACGAGTACTCTGCATCTTCGCCAA
Source organism: Alectoria sarmentosa (assembly GCA_009733775.1). Classification (NCBI taxonomy): domain Eukaryota; kingdom Fungi; phylum Ascomycota; class Lecanoromycetes; order Lecanorales; family Parmeliaceae; genus Alectoria; species Alectoria sarmentosa. Next base: position 179,266 of record WOGZ01000031.1, read on the forward strand.
CGCTGTGATTTGGGGCCTTGTCAGATGCATGGAGGGGGGGCTACGGATTCGTATGTTGTCATGTGTTAGGATTATGCTGATCGTAGACTACTGTCAGGCTTTGGATGGGGGGTTACAAGACTAAGGCACAATGGAGGCACAATGGCGTCGCCGCTGGGAAGCATGGGAGGGTAACGTCGCTAAGGTGTGATAAGGAGAAGGTGGATTGCAGTTTGCAGGGCTAAACTACCACCACTACCGCTGGTGCCGCGCTAACAATAAGACCAATCCATGAGACCTCGACTTTAGCTGATGATCTTATTCTTATCCTCATCCACCAAGTAAAAGTACCTACTCACACTACTTTGATCCTCCGGCAATCAACTAATGAGCATTGCAATCCGAGATTACTTATCAGCATGCGATCAATCAGGCAGGTCGATGCCCATGACCATGTCGGCTTAATCAGCGCATTCCGTCTTGACTCCCTGGACTCCCTGGACTCCCTGGACTCCCTGAGACGAATCAATTTCCCTTCCCCGTGTGTGTGTCCCACATCGCCGAAACCATTCCGCCATGGCAGATGGCACAGCCGCTGGGTGGCTGGTTGCAAGGATTTCCTCTTGCTCTCAGGGGCTGGCAGAATCCTCAAAGGTTCCAGTTGCTCCTCCCTGCTGTCAAGGCTGCGTCGACAAGATTACATGCCGAGAGGACGACGACGTTGACCGGCCAGCTTTGCATTGAGAACCATGGACCAATCTTTCAAGTCGCATCACGATGCCAACACAAGACCGGATGAAATGTTTTCCCAGCTGCCAGATCCATCCATGCATGATGCCCGCGACCGACTGGCCTTGGCTCGCCTGGGGAAGAAACAGGTTCTCAAGGTCAGTACGAGACACTGACTGAGCGCGAGCCTTTGGAAAACTGATTTCGCGCCAGCGGAACTTTGGTTTGCTGTCCGTGGCCGGTTTCAGCTGTACAATTTTGATTACGTGGGAAGGAATTTTGGAGTAAGTCTTTTCATCGCAAGCGAACATGACTGCCTCTAATCACGTGCTAGGCTGTTCTCCATAGGACTGGATAAGTCGGTTTGACCAGTCAGTCGTACGCCAAGGTCGTAGCGGCTCACATTCTCACAGCGGAGGTTCAGCCGGATTGATCTATGGCTACATTATGGTCTGGATCGGAACGCTATCAGTATTCATAACGATTTCTGAGTTGGCATCGATGTAGGTCACTGTGCCACTCGTCGTGTCGAATGCCGCTGAGCAAATTTTGTAGGGCACCGACGGCGGGTGGCCAATATCATTGGGTCTCAATGCTTGCGCCGACTTCATCTCGAAGATTTCTCAGCTACTTGACAGGTATGCTCGTCACCTCAGGATGCAGAAATACTGACAAAGTACGGCAGGCTGGATGACAGCTCTGGCTTGGCAATCCGCCATTACTTCAGGCGGGTTTTTATCCGGAAGCTTGATCCAAGGCCTCTTGGTCTTGAACTATCCGGACAAAACCTTCCATCCCTACCAAGTGACTCTTCTTGGCTATAGCTGTCTTCTCATCGCTGTCTTTGTGAATACGGTCATTGTTGAGCTCCTACCGAGCATCGAAAGTATCATGTTGATAATTCACATCATTGGATTCTTCGTTGTCATGATCATCATATCTTACATGGCGCCGCACTCTTCTGCCGTCGATGTGTTTACCGTATTTTCCAACGGGGGTGGCTGGCCCACTCAAGGCCTGTCCGTAATGGTCGGCCTCATCGGCAACGTTTTCTCCTTTACCGGTGCGTATGAATACATTTGCCTAGCTCGAGATTCCATGCTAACGACTCTTCCAGGCGCGGATGCCGCTGTTCATGTGCGTGTCTCGGAATTGCCGATGCTGCTAAGCTCACAGGAAACAGATGGCCGAAGAAATACACAACCCCGCCGTCAACATCCCTCGTGCGATTATTGGTAGCGTTTTTCTGAACGGTCTCATGGGATTCGGAATCATGATAGCGACGCTTTTCGGCTTAGGCGACATCCACACGGTCTTGAAGACGCCTACTGGATATCCTTTCATGCAGATTTTCTTCCAAGCGACTGAATCTGTGGGCGGCAGTACCGCCATGGCGTCCATCATCGTCGCCTCCGGCTTTTTCGCTTCCCTGGGCTTCATCGCGACCTCGTCTCGCATGGTCTGGTCCTTTGCCCGCGACCGGGCCCTGCCGTTTTCATCGTTCCTGAGCAAAGTACGTCGGCCGTTGCGCTTTTGATCACCGAGGACCATCTGCTAACGGAGCGGTTCGCCCAGATCGATCGGCGCACCTCGATCCCGCTGAACGCGGTGCTGGTGACCACCTCGATCGGCGGTCTCATCCTGTTGATCAGCATCGGATCGGCAATCGCTCTGAACATCATCCTGTCCATCAACATCTTTGCCTTCTACTCGACCTACCTCGCCAGCTGTTCTCTCCTGCTCTGGCGTCGCTGTACCGAGGAAATCAGACCCCATGTGCACGATGCCGACCTCGAGGGGGTCGATCTGGCCCAGGGACTCCCGAGGCTGAGCTGGGGTCCCTGGCGAGTCCCAGGGTTCCTGGGTATAGCCAACAACGTGTTCGCCTGCGCGTACATCGTCGTGATCCTATTCTTCAGCTTCTGGCCGGCATCTCTGGCGCCTTCCCTGGCGGACATGAATTGGAGCATTGCCATCACCGGCTTTTTCGTTCTCTCTAGCATTGGCTACTATGGTGTCCGGGGCAGGAAGTTCTACAAAGGGCCTTTGATTGACAAGGATATACTACGATAGACATGCTCAATGGTCGCTATTACATATACTATCAGGTTGCCTACTATCGAATATACTATTGGGTTGCCTAATATAAAATATAATATTGGGTTGCCTACATCAACATTGAAATTTCTGATCCGTTCATTCGTAAATAACGTCAAAGACGGTTCTGCTCCACATTGTACTCGTACAGAAAAACAACGTGGGACATCACATGTCAAAATATGCAGTGGCTACCGCGTGACTTGCAACTTAAGCTGCCTCTTGGCGGATCATTTTCGAACGACTTGCCTTGCTTTCACCGTCCCAATCCAGCCGATCCGAAAGGCCAGGGTGGCCCAAGGTCATGTCGATGGGGCTTGGCACGCTCTGGCTCCGGTCCGACGCGTTCTGGTGGAAATCCTCAAGCCGCCACTCTTCCTGCTCCTTGGTCGTCCGAGATCTCGAGGGCGGCCCCGTCGTGGCGGTTTGTCCGAGCGCGGTGACGTCGTAGGCGCCGGAGAAACTGCCTTCCCGCCGGCGGATGTCGTCCGGGCGGATCATGCCCGACTGGAGGGCGACGAGCAGCGGTTTGAGATAGGGCACGCACGCCGTCACGATGCTCAGGCTCTGGACGAAGAGCGCGCAGACGGCAGCCGACCAAGCGGTGAAGGTGCGGTCTTCCGATCCGGAGCCACGGTTCTGGAAGACGAGCTGAGCGACGATGGCACCGATCACACTGGACGCGTCAGCGAGGGGACGCGAGGTGAGAATGTTTGGATGCTTACAAGATTCGGGCAGCGAAACAGGCTATGATGGTTACCTTGCGCCGCGGGTGCATTTGCACGTGTCGCAGGATGGCGATGGGTAGGGTTATGAGAGCCAATTCGATGACAATGTTGGAAACGGCAAGATAGTTCCAGAACGACACCTGTGAGGGATGTTTAGAAGTTGGCGCCAACGACATGGCCACAGAAATTGATGACGGACCTGGTGGAAACACCGCTGGCTTAGAACTTGCCAAGTGTCAGGGACAGGACATTGGAAGGCAATTGCAAAAAGTCCAGAGACACCCCATGCTATCACCAAAAGACCTAGAGCCCGCCTCAGGTGGTTGTGGACTCGTTGCAGCGTCAGGGTGTGCAGAAACCAGATGACGGAAAGCTTCGAAGTGATCAAGGTCGTCGTATAAGTGATGTCGGTCGCGAAGGTAGCCTTCCTGGTCAGCTTGAGCCCATGGAGGAGTACCGATGAAAATACCTTCTGGTAGGCTTGTAGCTGCTTTGCTGACAAGGTAGCTTCGTGCTGCCCGAGCCCATTGGCGGTTTGAAAAGTTGATGTTATACATAACGCCACACTGAAAGCCTAACCAGGAATTAGGGCATTAGTTGCAGCTCGATTGCTAGCATCGCTCACCAGTGCAATCAGTATCAGGGTGTCATCCCCTCCGTAATAGGAGACGTTGACTTTGATGGCGACGCGAGAGAGCACGGCCAAAGCAGAGATGACCACCAGAATCCAGTTGAGTACATTTGTTAAGGGGCCGTAGTCATTGGGGGTCGCAAAGGGATGGTTCGCGGGGGATGACATGTTTTCGTTGGTCGGATGTTTCGACTCTTTCCGGCCTGCGTGATTGGTGATGGAGTGACAGGAATTCAATCATGTGTGCAGTAATGCCGTATTGGTCGTAAGGAAAACCATACTATCCATGAGCAAATAATTACAAGTGATGGGCTTCACTGCGAAGTAGCATGCCGCAAGGCCTTGACACGCCAAGCTCGATGGGGCGAGAACAAGGAAAAGCCATGACTGCTATCGTAGGCAGGATGGAAAGCTTAGGGAGAGTAGCAGGCGCCAGATAAGGTAGATTTTGAAGGCGAAGAAGGAGAAGCCTCGGGCGTCACTTCTGGACCTAAGATATGTATCAACACACTCGAGGTTCATTAGCGGCAAAAGAGATTCTCGGAATGAACCAAAAGCATCCACAGGGCCGGCACCTGTTCAGCATCATTCAGCTTCATTGGATGGAAGATGAGAAGATCTCTGACAGCTAAAGTACCTTAGTAAAGATACTAGCTGGCATCCCCGCCTAGGTACCTAACCAATAATCTCCTAGCTTACTTGATCGCCAAGGCTCACTCTTCTTATCACTGCCTCGGCCCTCATGCTACTTATCATTTCCACCCCAACCTCCTCTTCTAAGGCCTGCAGCTTGTCAGAGACGAAAGTAAGCTCTAGCCATGCCATGATGCCATGACAAAGTAACAAGTTGCAGGTTTCGCTTTCGGCGTCACCGTGGTCTATTGCAGGATGGAATCCTCCATTCTTTCTCTGCATGACTCCATCAAACCAAGCCTACAAGCACGCATGCTTAGAGTCAGCTCGAAAACTGTGCGGATAGGTGACCACTTGCGACACGACCCCCAGCCATCTTCCGTCCGCTAGATTCCGTGATCCATCACCTTTCAGCGGCACGATGCCCTCGGCCCGACGAATATGTTGTACTGGGTTCAAGGCAAAGCGTCGAGCCAGGTGAGTGCTGGGTATAATTTCTCCTCAATATACGTGCTTCGCAACTGTTTTGGAGCTATTGAACAGACCTCGAATCTCATCTTCGACAGGGTGTGGTGGTTTCGGGTAAGAGATCGACCCAGCTGGGACTTTCCGCCGTATCTATCGATCTTCTGTGTCTAATCCTACTAGGGGTACCCTTGCGAGAGTTTCTTTCAACTTATGCTGCAGAGCTTCAATAGTAGAGATTCTCTGCAATGCAGGCTGAATCCGCTATGTTTGCAGACAACCCGGCCGAAGACGAATCCGACTGCTTTGATATAAGGATGCGCGGGGTCTTCTTATCGCATTTGAAGCCAATTCTGCAGGGGGCAAATTTGACCATCCCAAACGTAAAGGGTGTGAAAGATGTTTTCTGATGCGAGTCAAAATCGTGGCCATCAAATCGATTGAGGGCGTACAAGTATCGAAATGAGGTGTGCACATGAGCTCCTATTTGTTGGGCTACTGAAAAGTCATATTTATAGGGGAACATGGCCGAAATGCCTTGTCAACCGACAGATTCTTCGGCTCGAATCCGTCTGGTGTAGGCCGTGCCCTTGAGGCAAGAGGTCAATTGACAGGTCAATTGAAGTACGAACAATGATTGAAAGGAGTGGCAACCAGTGGTGGGAGATGACTCGAGTCACTCGACTAATACTGGTAGACTCATTTCTTTGTTGTCCGTTCTGAAAATAGTGGTGAAATCGCAAAGGCGCCCTCAGAATGTCTCCAAGGTGGCAGGCTCGAATGCTTTTTCCCCTCGGTAGTCACCTTTGACCGGCCGCCACATTGGCCAAAATCGGAACGGTAGGCATTGTTGCTGTAAACTCTTCCAAAGACCGCCAGGATTCTCCTTGTTGAAGTCAACGATCACGCATGGCGCTGCGACGAAGTCGTGACGCTCGTACAGGCCTTTTCCGTGATCCGACGAGTCGATAAAAACCTCCAAACCCATTCCATCCGCCACCTCGAGGCCCCATTTCAGTAACAATGTGCCAACCCCGCGACGCCGGAAATCGGGGTGGACAAAACAGACATTGAGATCTGTTTAGGTGCCATCAATTTCCCGTCGCATGAAAGGATTAATCCAAACCTTCTCGAAACACACTTACAGGCGTGAGGCTTGCTCATGTATCGCACGCGGGGCCCTCGGATGCCCCAGCTCCACAGGTTTGCAAACTCCCTGCCTTCGCCCTCGGGCCACCAAGCGCATTCAGGAAGAGACTGAGCGGTGTATGGGTCTTTGTCAAAAAACATCCACAATGCGGCGCCTACAAAGCGGCCAGTGCTTGAATCGGTAACTTTGACCCAACGGCCGGATGGGTTTTGTTTGTGCCTCTGAAGGACGCGTTCGGCAGACTCTCGGATCGCTGCATCGCGTGCCTCCGGACCATGGCCAAGAATAGGATAGAATAATGGTCTCACAGGATTGACGGGATCTTCGTAGGCTACGAATAGGACTTGTAGCAATTCGAGAAAGTCGGATTCTTGACGAATCTCACTCAACTCGAAGGACATTGCGATAAGAGTGACGAGCGATTGAGGGAGACTATTGCTCCATACCAATTGATGTAAGTCAGAGATACGGCTGCGTCATCCCGGGAAGAATTAATGTGAATGGGCACACGAGTGAGTGTGGTAGTAAACTTGGGTTGGAAAGTAATGGAGGGTGCAGTGCAGTGCCGGGCAGGGAAATGTGTGTGCATGAATTGACTTTATATTGGCTTCCGTATGCCGACTGGCTCCGCCAGTGAGCGATGGAATGTGCGACCCCGCGTGCCTGCATCTGCAAACTTGTCTCGGGCATTGCCGATAATGATAATTGCCTCACACCACCATGCACCCAAGTCGAATCCGCCAACTGACAAGTGTGACTACTAAATGTACGCCATTCAAGGATGTTGACCACTTGCTCTTACAGATTTACCATCAATCTCTCTTGACGCCTATTGTCTATATGCAGGCCATGGATTCCATCCATGATTCGCGACTCCTGAGTCTGACGACCCGTTGCCACCAGATTCAATCAGACACCGAGACCCCAAGTTCATGAGTGATGATGGTTGAAGATCTCGTAATTCTGATTACATGACGTCTATGATAGTCCACCTTCACAACTGTCTTCTCACAGCCTTGCTTTACTTTGGCCTCGCCCTGGATTTCCAAATCCTCGAGGTCCAACGAAATAGCCATCAAAAGACAGGGCGTGCTGCATGGCAGACCTTGAGAGCTCGCCAGCGTCCGATTCTCCGCCTACTGAAAGCCTTCGGGATCCAGAAAAGGATGTCGCCTCGCAACCCGCGGCGGATACTGGCAGTTCGACGGGGCCAAAAGATCGTCATCTCGTAGAGTTCGACGGCGATGACGACGAGGCAAACCCTCTCAATTGGTCCAAGGCCCGTAAGTGGACCTTGGTGAGCCTGATTGCGACCTTAACCCTAGTTGCGTAGGTCGTTGGACGCTCCGTCCTCTTCCCGGCCTTTTCTCACTACTCCCAGCTTCCTCGCGACGTCCATGTGCGCTCCGGCCGCGCCTCAGATCCTCACCCATCTCCGCACACCAGATGGTATCTATCTTACCCTACTCATATCCATCTGGGAACTCGGTGAAGGCTGCGGACCCCTCCTGATCGCACCACTGTCAGAGTTATACGGACGGCTTCCTGTGTACCACACCGCAAACATCCTCTTCATTGTGTTCTCCGTCCTCTGCGCCGTCAGCAGTAACATACACATGCTAGTTGCGTTCCGGTTCTTCAACGGAATGGCGGTGGCAGCGGTAACACTGAATCCCAGCGTAGTTGGCGATCTGTTCGTGCAGGAAGAACGAGGTAGCGTCTTGGCAGTTATGATGGGTCCGTCTCTCCTGGGCGCCATCAGTGCGCCTGTAATCGGTGCTTTTGTCGACCAGGCTAAAGGGTGGCGCTGGGTCTTCTGGCTGGCCGCGATTGCTGGGGCAGCCATCGAACTGGGCTTTTTGCTCTTCTTCCGCGAGTCGTACAAGGTGGTCATCCTGAAGCGAAAAGCGAAGCGCCTGCGGAAGCAGAGTGGCGACCCTGAATACCGATCCTCCTACGATCACAGCGAGCACTCAAAAGCCAAGCTTTTCAGACTTGCGATCGTGCGGCCCATGCAGACGCTGGTGCATTCGCCCATCGTGCTTTTCCTATCTTCGTATGTTGCTGTGGTCTACGGCTACGCTTACCTGGTCATGAGCACCATCACCGAGGTCTTCGAGGCAAACTACAACGTGACGGAGGGTACTGTGGGTCTCATGTTCCTCGGACGCGGTCAGTTGGCCAGCAGCTTCCGATGATGATGATGATGACAACGACGCGCTGACGGACAGCAGGTGTTGGCATGGCACTTGGCCTTATCCTGTGCAGATTCGTCCTGGACCGCCACATCAAGAAGCAGAAAGCGACCGAAAAAGGCATGCAGCCCGAGCACCGGCTGCCCCCGATGATAATCGGTGGCTTCGTGGTCCCGATCGGTCTCTTCCTGTACGGCTGGTCCGCCCAGTTCCAGCTGCAGTGGATGGTCCCCCTCGTGGGCACGGCGCTCCTCGGCTTCGGCTTGATCGTGACCACGATCCCCGCGTTCGGGTACCTGGTCGACACGTTCGCCATCCATTCGGCCTCGGCCGTGGCCGCGAGCATCATGCTGCGCTGCCTCGCCGGGTCCATGATACCCATGGCGGGCCCGGCGCTGTACGCGAGATTGGGCGTCGGTTGGGGCAATTCGGTTCTCGGGTTCACGTCGTTGCTGTTTGTGCCCGTTCCCATAGTGCTGTACAAATACGGAGCGAGGATCCGCGAGAGCTCCGGCTTTGAAGTCAGTCTGTAGGTGGATCGTCTAGCTGTCGTCGCGCAATTGAAACTCGCACCTTTGTAACCATCGGCTCCAGTCGCGCAGGATCGTGGCATTCATACGGATGTTCGCTTTTTGAAGTTGAACGATCGTGTGGAACTAACTACTTGCATCAAAGCTGCTCACGCTTACAGGTAATCAAACACGAGTTTTTTTTTCTCACAGTCATAACCCTAGCTCTAGCCTCGGCCTCGAGCTTGCGAGTTCACCTTGTTATTGCTCGTGCAAGTGCCCGTGCTCTTAGCCATGTGAGAAGAACAACACCTTCTAAGCTTGCAATTTGCAATCTGCGTCCGAGATCCAAAGACGGGCTGAGCTTGGAAGCACTGCAAGTTTGAGGTTGCAGCGCGTGTGCGTGGGACATGAGCAATTTTTCCCTCGTTCAGGACCACGGGACGCTCAGAGAAAACGTTGCTCGTGCCCTATCAATTTCAATGAGGATGAGGAAACGATGAATCTGGGAAAGTGGCTGCCCTTCTAAAGGGGGCGGGGGTAATTGTGGCTTCCATTACTTTGTAGTGTATAGCCCATGTCCCGCTTGCCATTTCGTTCCCATGCTCTTCGGCCGGTGGAATCTCACGACAATCGTCTCTCATTTTCTACCACGATATTCCGGATCGGGTACCATGCTGACCATTTAGGGGGTCAGACGTATTCGTCCTGACTATCCATGGCATTTTCCACCATGGATCTGTTCTTCGGCAGACGTGTCACACCGCTCTTCTCTTGAGCGTGGGTCTCCGAAAACACCTCCGTTTCCACCGCGTTCAAGGCATAGGTGTCCAAACCGACCGCCGGTTGAATCGCCGCAGCTGATGAGGTAGATCCTCCCTCCACTTGCATGTGTCTCGATTTGACCGTCCTGCTGCCGTTGCTGTGCTTGCTGTTCGATGAGCCGCGACTACCAAAGGAGCGCAGGGAGATGGCGCTGCGTACGCTGCGCACTGCCGACTCGACCGAGAATCCAGCGACCCAAGGGCCCCAGCGTGGGAAGGCAGGCCGCGACTATGTTAAGGGAGGCTTCAATGATGCTCCAGTACAGAGTTGGGACAATCATACTTTCCGCCCAATAACTTCTACTCGAGGTCCAGTCCAGGCAACACCATTGCTAGCCTCGGATTCTGCACGCGCAAGCAATTTCTCCAATTCCTCGACAGAGTCTTTATCTTGGTTCCCGATGAATTCCTCGAGACCCATCAGTATCGAGTCCATAATTGATGGGAGTTGATCGCGTGATGGCATATGACGAAAGCTTTGGACGGACCCCAGTTCTTCTTCTCGGAACCTGTCCTCGAGGCCGGCAACCCAGCTGAGATACACGGTCAGCCATTGGGAGAAGACATCACAAAGTTGGCTTACGTCGGACGTGTAACACCCTGACGCAGCCGGGTCTGCAGGGTCTCAAAGTTCGATGAGGGTGCCCCGAAGTCTGCCTTTACAATCGTATTGCTTGGATGATCGTACTCGCCCCACTGAATCCATCCGCCTTTTTCTGTCCGAATGGGTCAGTGTGAACAGTCTCCTTGGATGTTTTAACGATCCGATCGAACAGATTCCGTGCCGGGAAGAACTTACTCAGTGTCTTCATTACTCGCAGTAATGTGGACTTAATTTCGTTGTCTTTGATGACAGAATTCAGGAACCGAAGGTGCACTAGATCGAAACGTCCGATGAGGTTGTCTGGCGGTTCGTCAAAGATGCTCCACCTCTGGAGTGATACATTCGAGGCTAGCCAAGCTTTCGGAGGACATTGATCGAGACTGACATCAGTCCCGACAAGAACAGCACTCGAGGGAAGAATGCGTGAGATATCTGTCAGCCAGATTCTAAACTCGTACAACAATCAGTGATGGTGCTCTGTCAGGAAAGACCTGTCCTCTTCTCCTCACTCACCCAGTACCGCAGGCCACGTCCAGAACCTGTACACTCTCGCCATTGAGAGTGATTTGGGGGTGAATCAAATGTCCCACAGTGTCCCGCCAGTGGTAGTGCTGTAGGTCTAATCTGGAGAGAGCTAAGTAGCCTTACCTCAAGACGGGGTAGAAGTCTTACCTCGCACTTGCACGATAGTGGCGCTTGAGAACGTACCCGTCGCCATGAGGGTCAGCCATACTGGCTACAGCGCGGCCTCGAACTGGATTTCTCGATATAAGTAGGATTTGGCTTTGCCGTGAAGTAATTCTATGTTTGAAGGCGGAATCTTGAAAGAATGGAAGTGAATTACTTTGTATTAGAGTTAAAGTAAACAAAGAATTGAATTAAGAATCATGTAATAGATATGTGAATTAAGGAAACGCTGGTTGGAAAATACAAGAGAAAGCTACCTTAGACTTGTTTGAAAAAGTACGTATTTTTACCTTACTTGAGGCGCGTAGATCGCTCTGGGGCAAGCCTCGAGCGCTAGAGACTGATCTGCGCAAGTGCTCGGTTAGTATAAGGTTCTCACTCGAGATCTTGGATGCAATCTCTAAATTTGAGTCTTCATAATTTATTATTTCATGGTAATATTAGAAGTATAGAATTGAAGTTATATTCATATTGAAATATGGTATTGTCTCCCCCGCCTCCCCTTTCCGCCGCCCGGACTCCCCATCCTCCTCCTCCGGCTCGTCCGGGCGTTGGATTGGACCTGTACGATGTACTCGAATGCCTTGATACCTCCCCACTGGATTCCCTCCGTCCATCTCAGCAGCCAGTCGCAGTACTTGAGGCCATGGCGCCTCCCGTGAATAGTGAATTTCACTCCCCAATAGCGTTTTGGAGGCAAATCTTGACCGTCTTCAGAAGTCGCAGATACCCCTCCACATGCCGATTGTACCAACAAGAAGACACAACCATCGAAGACATCGAAGATCTCCTGCGGGGGGGGGTCGGCTCAGCTGGAGGTGAATTCAACGTCGCAACGGAGACCGATGCTGGGAATAGAATATCCGCCAATTCGACGGACCAAGGAGTGACTGCGGACCGCGGGAGTCTGATCCCTTTGGAGAAGCGAAGAGAAGGAGAACAGGATAAAACCAAAGGCGGCGGTAACGACCTTCATTTCCGCCGCCACGATGATTCGTTAGAGATGGAAGGAACGGGGCATGTTTCCCTTGCACCGAACGCTGTCGTCCAGCCAGAGATGCGGTAACACCTTCATCAATTGCGCCTGCAGACTTACTGCTGACGGAAACTTTCGCCTCATTCCTCTCCCCCTCCTCTTCCCTACGTTTGGCGCAGCGAACGCACAACACGGGGAAGCAAAGTACAGTGTGGAAAATCAACATCGAGCGGGAGATAGGAGAGCGGTCCGTGGGGAAGTTGGTCCTAAGCGCAGAGTCAACTGGGCAGGCTTGGACGAAGGGAGTGAAATCGATATTGTACAAAAGAAAGCTTGTCGTAAAGGTATATCCAAATGCTCATCTACGTTAATACAAGGCCAAGTTTTACCACCAACAACGTAACCGACATTAAGTTCGGTTCCGGGAGCAACTTGTCACAATGCACGTACGCATCACCGCGCTCGAGGTCTACCCGAGGCAGGCGACGACGTGAAAGTACAACTATTTCCTATTCGTCAAGCGGGACTGGGAACAGCCAAGGTAACGACTTCCCCACTGGCCCTCCTTGTACTTCCCTGACCCTGCATCAGACGATCTACTCGTGATCGAGGATGACGACCAAGAGCCGATTGAACACGACAATTCCCAATCCCAATTTCGGACCGCCGCGATAGAAGAACAGGAGTGGGAGACAGATAAAGGATTCGAATACAAGGCTTGCTGGAAGAGCACATGGCTGCCCAAGTGTGAATTGGGGAACGCCCAGCGCCTGCCGTAAGAATTCGAGGCGCGCTGCGTACCGCAGTTTAAGGCCAGACGAGGCAGACCGGCTCGTACAGACAAAGCTGGATAGGTCAGGCGAAATGTGTTTACATATATTGTCTAATTTTGGCAGGGCAACAAACAGGGCTCCCTCTCTCCGGCATCTATGAGTATAATCTGATCACCCGGTTCTTGCATGGTTCCAGTTGGCGCAAGGCGAGTTTTGCCTTCCGGTTGATTTTCAACACATCAACGGCAACTTAATTCAGTCCCTTGCATAGTCCCACACTGTCCACCTTTTATATTGAGTTGAAGGAATTTCAGCACACAATGAGTTCCAAGACAAAGGTGAGAAAGGCGTGTGAGTATATCCAAATGTCAAAAGGATCAAAGTAGTCTTCTATACATTGGACTTCTCGCATAGTCATAGGCTCATACTGCTCAGGGAAATGGCTCCCGAGAGACTCTGCCATTGCCAAAACATCGTGCTAATACTCTGATCTGACCATAGGCCGCACATTTTTGCGAGCCTCTTTGTACTGAAGGCGAACAAGTTTTGTTGAAAATAATGCTTTGCCTCGGCTCGAGTCTGCCATGATTCTGAGCGATCGCTGAGGGACAAGTTTCGAGTGCTGTAAAATCGCACCAGCGGTGCCGGAAACGAACGCTACATGAGTAACTGAAGTGTTGAGCAGAGCATTGAGCAAAACACAGCCAGTTTTAATTAAGCATGCTTCTTAGCTGGCTAGCGGTCTTGTTTGGTCGGAGGAGCAGTGACTTTCACAAAGCCCAAATTTTTTGAATGGCACGACGTATTGAGAATTTGGGGAAGCGCAGGGAGGATGAGGGTGCAGTAAATGAACTTACGAGAAAGGGTTCGATAGATGATAGCAGGCAACTCAATAGAGTGATAAAAGAGGAAGCCTCAAATGTACCGCTCGATTTGGCCCCACTCTTTGCGTGCTGCCGATCAAGGTGCGTCAAAGAGCATGGCACAAACAGCGTTGTCAATATTACTGTCAAAAGGTATTGATATCGAAGGCTTCTTATTAAGATATACATCTATTTCAACAATTACCATGGGTCGGTTGCAATCATTTGTCATAACGCATCTTAGGTTGAAAGCAGCCACTAAGATGCAGGAGTGAAGCGGCGCCGATACATCTCATGTTCGCAATGGCCAGCGGGCACGTTCGAATAAAGAGTGCAGCAAAACCAGGCGGGTACTCACAATCAAGCAGTTGCGGACCAGATCAATTTGAGATCAGCACCTCTGAGGGCTTAGCTCTAGGGCCTAGGCCTTCAGGGTAGGCCAAAGGCAAGGACCCCTCGCACGTCTGAGGTACTGAGGCATCTAGAGATTCAGAAGGTCTCTATGCGCCAATAACCGGGCGAAGCAGTACGCATTGGAAAGTGGCCGGTAGTGGACCTGGCAAGCTGAGGAGTGAAGAGGATTTTTTGTGGGGGCACCATTAATCATGATAAATATATATATATACGTTCATATGTTCCCATCTATTGGCAATAAGGACTCATGGCGCAACGGTAGCGCGTTCGACTCCAGATCGAAAGGTTGTCTGTTCAAATCGTGGGTGAAGCATCTCGCGAGCTCAAAGTTCTAAATTAACATGTTACCAGAGGCTGGGTTCAAACTGAAGGGATTATTTTTTTTGCTTTGGGCGCTCTCTCGTTATGAATCGTAGCAGAATACTTTTGGTACGGAATTCTCAGCAGTAGCCAGCTCAACCAATCATCTTTATCGTATCAAAAATCGACCTTTTTTCTACTTATGTTATTTTATCAACAATAACAACGTAAGCATATTTGAATACTCTAGTACGTATTCTCTATTCAATTTTGAATTGAGCACAACTTTCGAAGCTTAATTATTTTCGCTATATTAGAAATTAATTAAAATAATGTTTACTAATACAAGTAATTTTATAGTATATACTTTTACGTAATTAAAAAAAAAACAAGTTAAAATTATAATAAACGTTTATTTTAATAAATTGTAAAATTTTTATATATATATAATTTTCGTAATTTATGATTTTTCGTTAAAATATTTAATTAATAAAGTTAATAAATAAAAGTGTTTTCTAATAATATTAAAAATTTATTAAAAATCATTTTCGTATTTTACTTTTCGTAATAATTTAATAACATATTTATAAATAATAATTTATATAAAATTTATAAAATAATAATATTTTAAAAAAAAGATTTTAAGTTTATATTAAAGTTTTGAAAATATTCGTAATTAATATATTTTAATAATTTTTAACGTTAATAAAATTACGTAATATAAAAATTAATAAATGTTTTTTTTTAAAAAAATGAATTTTTTAAATAAATGTTAAAAATTAAACGTAAAATCGAAATAATATATATATATATATTTAATATAAATAAAATTTTATTTATAAATATTTATATAAAATAAAAAACTTATATAAATATATAAGCAATTTAAAGTCGCGCTAAATTTTATCGAGTCTCGCATAATTGTTTATTAATAATATTTAATAATATTAAGATTCGATTTTTAATAACGTTAATATAATAATATAACTATTTTTTATTTTTTAATAGCGTTATTAATTACAAGCTTTAAAGTTTTTAATCGAAAATAATTATTAATTCGAATTTCGTGCTAAGCGATGTATTGCGAAATAAAATATTTATTAATTAATTTATCGTTTAAGGCGAACGTTCATTGATTATAGTCGTGTTTGTTAATAATATTTAATAATATTAAGATTCGATTTTTAATAACGTTAATATAATAATATAATTGTTTCTTATTTTCTATAATAGATAAAAAGATAAGTAAAAAAATAAATTAAAGTTATAATAATAGATTTTTACGTATATAAGCGTAAATTTTTTAATTCGAGATCTTAATACGATAAATTATATATATAAAATTACATTTTTAATCTCGATTTTGAAAGATTTAGTTAAAGTTACTCGAAGGATAATAAAGTATTATACGAAATGAATATAAGATGTGGTGAAAATGTATTCGTTTAACTGAAAAGCTTAGACTCTTGGTAGTTCGGCGCGGTTTCCTCAACCTGTGCTGAATTCGTTTATTAAAGGCTAGCTTTTTATGGCCAGACTGCCAAGGGCTTAAACTTGTCGGCCGCACGAGTATATGTTTGAATCCTAAATTTGTCGAATTTGTAAAATACAGCTAAGTCATTAGCGATAATACGACGATCCTCTGAATCTTTTGAGATTTGAAAATGCTTCTTGGATATGTTCCAAACACGATCTTTTCGGGGGTCAAAATAGCTCAATAAAGGTATTTGATTTGATATCGAAAACTCTATCGAGACTCTTTAGGGAGGATCACGGAAACCCCCCCACCACCCCTGCCGATCTTAAAGTATGAGGCATGAGCTCAGCCTAGAAAGAATTGAGGTATGCAAATGGCCACAGCAGTGCATTGCAAGCACACCCGAGCTGCTTCAAACTACCTCGATGCAGTATGTGGTTTCCCTTGTATGAAGATGTTATAATTGGCACACCAATAAAAATGATACCCGTCCATCCAAGCGATCGGAATGCACTGTAAGCATCTTTATAGAGGAGGCTGTGCATACACATTAGCTTGGAAGATGCAGAAGGTGGCTCCTGAAGCAAATCTTTACGTTAATATATGTTGATGCATAAGCATACATTCGCCCACCTCCACCTGGAAAGTCCTTCATGCTGGTGTCAAGCGTCAGCCAAAAGGCATTTCATCAGGCGGACTTCGGGAATAATGGTTGCTGTAGGTGTCATATTCGCTGCTTACCGCTTATTCCAGCATAGCTTTGCCAATAATCAGGGAGAAGTATGTGCACACCTCCTTCTTCGTGCATATACAAGCCCCACCATGTTCAGCTCTCGCGTTTAGTAAGCTGAAGCTTGCATTCTGACAAGGCGCAAGGCTATCGCTGCTATTGCAAGTATGGTAAGAACATTGGGGGTAACTTGCATTCTCTTTCCTGTTTCCTCTCCTCATTTGGACTTTCTAAAATTCTCCACTTCACAATGGGCACCGGCCGGGACAGAACGTACAGCACGTTGGAAGCTGTTCCACGTCAAATTGTGTATCAAACATATCAACAGGAGAAACCACTACCAACCGACTTGGGAAAACAGGTTGCTCCACATGAGGGAAAGCAGGTTTCTCTGCATGACGGCAAGCAACACATGGGAAATGATGATGGAATTGAAGTAGCAGCAAAAGAAGACTCCTATGCGTATCATTATGGCGATCATCATGTCCAAGTCCATCGACCCTCTAGGAAGAAACGGATACTAGTAGGTGGAGCGATCGGATTGATAGCCATTTTCGCAGCTGTGCTGGGAACAGTGTTCGGAATAAAACACAAACGCTCTGCGACGACATCATTGCCCAGCCCTTCGAACACGTCCGTTAAGTCTCCTCCCGCGACGCCACCCCAGCGAAATATCGCCGCATTATCCTTCGCCTCGAACTCCGTCAACAATACCCGTGTCTATTTCCAAGACAATGTGGGACAGATCATGGAGGCTGCAAATTCTGCAGACAATACAACGTGGATCATCACCAGGACTGGTATAATTGGGAAGAATGGATCTGCCATTGCGGCAGCAGTATCACGTCCAGGTTTTCCTCTGGTAAGTCACGTCTCTTCCATACCAATTGATTCTTACAGATATCTTTTTAGGCGATCAGCGTATTCTATCTGGATATCGGTAACCTTATCCACGAAACTACCTACACCCCCTCAACAGGCGAGTGGACATCGGGAGCTCTATCAGGTCAAGGATACACCGCAATGCCAAACTCCAGCTTAGCGGCCATGTACAACCAGTGCAGCGGCTGCGCCAACACAACCATCATTTCCTTCCAAGACGAAAACGGATTCGTCCAGATTGGCAATCTCACATCCGACGGCTGGACTCTCACGCAACTTGGCTCCGCACTCGACCCGGAAATGGGGACGGGACTTGCCCTACAGCCCTTCTACCTCACCGGGGCTGAGGACCAAATCAACCTTTACCACCAGAAGTCCAATCTGAACATGAGCCTCGCCAGCTGGAAACCAGCTTCGAGGAACAACGGATGTTTGTCCATTGTATGCCCCTCCCTATATACCCCGCTGATGCTTTCATGAATCACAGTCGCCGGCTGGTCACTCAACGAACAAATTTACAATACCATCCTATCCGGCTCGGCCATTGCCGCCGCTTCCTCTTATTCCAACGTCTCCACTGGCTTCGAAAGTTGGATCGAAGTCTTGTCCATCTCGGACCAAGGTATTGAAGTCAACACTTGGTCCGGAGCCGTCGACGATTGGTTGGAACAGTACACCCATCCTTCGGCCATGGTGAACTCGACGGGAAGTGGGAGATTTTATGGGGTTGTGGCTGTCACTGCTATGGGAAGTGCATTTGGCGTAGTGAAGCAGGATGGGCATGCGGATGGAATTGAGAATTGGCAGGTACAAGATGACACTGTGGATTGGAGCTTGATTGGGAACGTGGATTTGAGTGGTGCCTGGGGATGAGGCTTGGGGGTGCGACAATGTTTTCAACAAAGTGCGAGGTTTGTTCGTTCTTGCGGATTCGTTATGACAATAAGACTTGAAAGGCGTTGTATTTTTCTACATGTTGGACCGCAGATTCACATGCGCATCCTCTTTCGCTTCCTACATGGACAAGACTTGAGGGGTGTAACTTTCCATTATCCCTTTCCCGGGGGCATATTGAACAGAAAAGCTCCCATCTGAACTCCAACTACATCCACTTTCCTGACCACTCCATGCCGTTCTATCCGGCCTCATAGCTTCAGGAAGAATGGCCTCACAATGATAGCCACAATCAGCTTCGAGAAACCATTCGCCCGATGGGCAAGGCAGGTGAGGTGTTGAGTATAGATGATATCCCTTTGTCTGGCTCCGAGGCGCCATTCCAAGATTTACCGCGGAAAAGGAGAGGCCTAACAGAGGAGAGGGGGGTGGCGTGGGACCATTTCTGGTCGGTTAGGCTTTAGGCGTGGGGAATCGGGGGGGGGGGAACTTCGCCAGGCTGGCCTGTTGTGGCTGGAGCTGGCTGGCTTAATTTTAATTTTCCAATTTTAAACTCAAACTAATCCATATTACGTTAATGAATTCACTAAATTAATGTGTTACGTTTATTCGCTTAAATTTATTCAATTTAAATTCAAAATTATAATTTTAAAATTTAATTATTTTTAAATTTAAATTTATTAATTAATTATTAATTATTAAATAATTATTTAATAATTAATTAATAATTAATTAATAATAAATAATATTTATTAAAATATTAAAGAATATTAAAAAATATTTATTAATTATCTATTGCTAATTAAATAATTAACAATTAATTAAATAACAATTAAAAAGTTTTCGATTTTATTAAATTATTTAATATAATAAATTGACAATTTATTAATAATTTCTTAATAATAAAGTATTTTAAAATTAAATAATTAATAAATTTTTTTTATCGATCTTTTAAGAAATAATATTAAATTCTTTATTAATTATTTATTTAATTTTGTTATAAGCGTATTTTATATAACATTTTTTTGATATTTTTTTATATTATAACATCGATTATGCTTTATTAAAATTAACGTAAACATTATTATTTATATATAACGATTCTTTATTTTACATAATTCGATAAGCTTATTATTTTTATTATATACATTTATATAATTTTAAATTTTGTTATAATTTTAGTTTATAGTTTTATATAATTCGATTAAGTTTAGCGCGACTTAATATTACTTATATATTCGACTTTATAGTATATATTCTCTCTTTATAGTTATTATTTCGTTTATATCGAAATATAAAGCATTTAGCATTATTTCGTTTTCTAATAAATTTTATGTTAATTTTAATAATTTTAATAATTAATTAATTAATAACTTTATCAAATTATTGAAAAAAATTAATTAATAATTTATTAACTGATGTATTATTAATAAAGTATTTAAAATATTTTAATTAATAAAAAATCTTTAATTTTCATCGATTTTTAAAGAAATAATATTTTATTTATAATTAATAATTAATTAATAACTAATAAATAAATAATAATTAATTAATTAATTATTAATTAATTAATATTAATATTAATACGTATATATTTAATAATATAATATAATATAAATTAATTTTTTTAATAAAAATAAAGTTTCTAAATTACTTTTCTTTTTAAACTTTATTTTAAATTTATGAATTATTTTTTATAAATTATATATTTGTTAAAAGATTAAATTAAATATAAAATGTTAAATATTTAATATAAACGAAATAATGATTATAAGATTTTAAATATTTAAATAAATATTTTTAAATCGTCTTAAACTCACTTAAATTATAAATTAAAAAATTAAAAGTTAAAATTAAAGTTAATAAATAAAAAATTATTAATTAATATTTAATTAATTATTAAAATTAATTAATTTTTAAAAAAAAAAGAAAAATTAAATAAATTTTAAAATATAAAATATAAAATTAATAAACTTAAATTTTTTTTTTTAAATATATATATTTATAAAAAATTACATTAATTTTAATAAAATTGAAATTAGATAATATTATAATTTAAAATATATATTAAAAAACGTAAAATATAATTATAAATTTTTTTTTTTAAATAAATATAAAAATAATTAGAAAAAGATTAATTAAAATTTGATAAAAATATATATAAAATATTTTATTAATTATAAATTAATAAAAAAAATTGAGATTTTAATTAATTTAAACTTTTTTTAACAATAAATAATTATAAAATTATTAATTATTAATTATAAATTTGTTAATAATTAATTAATGAAATATTAATAAATATAATTAAAAGTTAATAAATTTAACGTATTTTAACGCGATAATATATAATTATTTAACGAAAAATTAAATTAAATTAATTAACTTTAATTATAATAAGTTAATTAAATAATTTTTTTTTTATAATTAACGTTAAATTATGTAATTTTTATACGAATATAATTTTATTTATTTAATTTATTATGATTAAAGATAATTAATTTAATTTAAATTTTTTATTTTTAAACTCAAATTAATTTATATTACGTTAATAAAAGTATTAAATTAATATATTACGTATACTCGCTTAAATTTATTCAATTTAAATTTAAAATTATAATTTTATAATTTTATAATTTAATTATCTTTAAATTCAAAATTATTTAATTAATTATTAATTATTAAATAATTAATTAATAATTAATTAATAATAAATAATATATATCGAAACATTAAAAGATATTAAAAAATGTTCATTAATAATTTATGTTATGATATATTATAAGATTTAAAAGATTTGATAAAATAAGATTAATGCGATTAATGCGATTAATGCGACTTTAATATCACATATATATTTATTTCGTTACACACATAAATTTTTACATAAAATATTATCACATTAAATTTATAAATTACTTATTATTAATTTCGTGACAAAATAATAATAACATTTATATATTAAATGTTTATTTAAACGTTATATGCAAAGTTTATATTAAAATTTAATAATATAACGTTTTAAGTTAAATCTTTTATACACTCGCTATTATCGAATATTTTTTAACAAAACATCTTATTTTTAAATAATATATTTATATCAACGATTAAAGCAATAGTCGATTCTTTTATTAAGTTTATTAATATCATATTTACACGAAATTAAGAAAAGAAGATTAAGAAATAAAACGTCTCGAATCAAAAAAATATTATTTTTATATTTAATAATATAATGCTCGCACAAATAATGAAAATAATAAGAAATATAATTATTAAATTGAAAATTTTAAAAATTAAATCTCTTAATTTTATGTTAACATATTTTATTTTATTATTAATTTCAATTTCGCCTGCTTCGAAATCGTAATTTATTCAATTAATTATTCAATTAATTATTCAATCAATCACGATTCAAGAAAATAAACGATAAAGAATTGAAGATATCGAATATTTTGATAATATCGACGATGTGTATATATTCGTGAATCGTTTATTTAATATAATCACGAATAAGAAAATTAAATTAATATAAATTAATTTGATAACATTACTTAAAAACAAAGTATTCAATTAATATTATTATGAGTTATTAAACGTTATTAAATGAATTTTTAATATAAATGCGTTATTAAATTTATAATATTAAACGTTTATCGAGCGATTTGAATTTAATTATTTTAAACTTATAACTTAATTGAAAGCATATCAATATATACGAAAAAATACATTCAATAAAAAAAACGTTATTGTTTATATTTAAAATATCATGAAAATCACGAAAGATTTTAAATAAAATCAATAAAACGATTTTATAACAATCTTTCATTATTTCGAATTAAACTTATAACGAGATTTGAATTTATTCGAGAATTTTACATAATTTATCAAATAAATATAATTACGTTAAGAGATTTAATATTAAATGTATATTATATATAATCTCAAATTACGTTTATTTAATTCTTATTTATAATCACGTAAATAATAATTTTATTAACAATCTCATTAATAATAATAATATCGTTTATTTATAAAATTTTTATAATAATTATATTTATCGAAATCTTTATAATAATTATATTTAATTAAATTATAATAAACTTATTAAAATGAAAAAAAGAAGAATTGAATTTCTAATTCACTTATAAATAATTATTATACGATATTTATAAATCATTTTTTAAAATATACGTCACATTATTATGATAATATATATTGTTAAAATTAATATAAAGTTATATTATATAAGTGTATTGAATAAGACAATTAAGTGAAAAGAAAGTATATATATAAAAAGAAGGCATTTATATAAAAACAAATGTTTTTATTAAATCACGTTAAGCTCAATCGAGTAATGTTAAAAAAATATAATATTAAAAAAAGTTAATTTTATTAAAAATGTAAAATACGCTTATAATATTATTTTCTTTTTTCAAAAAACGATGTTTTAACGCTGTGAAAATCGAAGAAATGTGTTTATAACTTATTTTATATTTTCGAAACTTTTAATTAATAATCATTTTCAATTAAAGAAAATTGATAATAATAGCGATAGTAATATATCGTAAAAAATTCGTTTATAATATCGTCGATATTATGATGTTTTATCGTTTTAAACGTTTAAAAATAACGTGATTTAATGAAAAATTAACGTTATAATCGTTATTAAAGCATTTAAATATTTAATATTATTTAATATTTACTATTTTAAGTGAAGAAAAAATCGTAAAAATTAAATAATATAATTAAATTAGGTTTTTTAAATCGAATCGAGCCGCAAACGTTAAACTTTATTTGAAATTTATATATATTTTAATGTTATTCTGAGTAGTTTTTTTTTATAAGTTATTATATATGTAATATTGAATAAAATTAATAATAACGATAATGAGATTTTAAAACGACGTTAAAGGGCTTTAAAAAAAATTTATAATGTGAATAATGAAGACCGCGTGTTCGTTTAAGTCTTGAATTAACACGTCGTCGTCGTCGATATCGATTAATTTTGTTGTTTGAAAAAATAACGTGAAGACGCACGCACAATAATTAAAAATTGTATATAATTATCGTCGCTTATTGTGATAACGACGATTATAAAAAAGAAAAAAAGAAAAAAGAGAAAAAAAGTATAATGAGGTTTTTTTATAAATTAATCGCTAATTCAATCGAATAATGTTTAATCTTTTTATTTTGACTTATTTGAATATCTTTTGTGAAAGTTTTTTATTACGTTTTTTGCATTATCGAATTTATTTTCGTTAATGTTATATTAATTGAGATCTTTGTCGACGTTTTCTCATTTAATTTTATATTTAAAATGATTTCATAATCTTTTTAAATTTAATATATTTTCAATTTTTATTTTTTTTTATTTTTGATAATAATAACTTTAAAAAAAGAATTTTTTTAATTAAATAATGAATTGATAACGACGAGATTTAAAAGTTTAAAATAAAAGACGTTATAAATTTTTATAATTTTAAATAATTTCAATTTGTAAAAAAAATCGATAATAAATATAATTTTAAATAAATCGAATATTTTATCGTTTAATTTTTTAAATAATTTATTAATAACGATGTTTTTGCTGCTAAAAAAGACGAAATCGTTTTTTTTTAAACGTTATATCTTTTTCATAACGATTAATTTATTCGATTATCGTAAATTATATTTTATTTAAGTTGTCGCGTATATAAGCGAGAACATTTTGTATATAATTAATAATATTCTTTATTTTTATAACATTAAAACGTTTTCGAGTGATAACGTAATTAATAATATTAAAATTAAAGTTTAT